>JABXWE010016677.1:0-33025 GCA_014611495.1 Limonius californicus | reverse complement strand
TTCTGGCTATAACAAACTCACCAGTTGATGGACTCTGGCTTATCCCAAAACAAATCTTCTTTACCGGAGTAAATTCTATAATGGAAAATATAATTTCCTGGAGACTTTTTCCCTGCAACAATAGGAACAGCTCCTATGTGAAGTGAAGTAGAAAGCGAAAAACTAATTTCCAATCGACCAACGATTTCAATAAAACTTCACAATTCACGCTAAACGTCCGGCAAAGTTGACAATATTTTACCCACTGACCTAATTACGGGAAACTGCCTTTTTGAACCTCCAAATCCCTCCCCGCAGAATTTTGAACTCCAACTCGTACTGCGTCGCTTGCCTGAACGAACTTCGAAATTTAGGCGCGAGAACATTACAAGGGTTTGGTTTTTGCAATGATATAAATTATGTGTGCATCGACACCGGAACGTAACAGGTTTCACTGATCGTCGTAGTTTTGTAAATCTTTCCATGTTTCGATTTGAAAACTGCTGCTTCTTTGGGCGATAGTTGCAGACTACGGTTTCCATTGAGGTAGTTTAGTTTTGGTGTCCTGTCAGCTATAGTTCTACAGACTTTCCCCCGATAGGGGTCACTAATTTTCGAAACTTAGATAATTGCAGTTATACTCGTATGTCACGTCGCCACGAAAAACATTGCGAATTTAAACAGAGGTAGAATCAGTAATCCCTGATAGAGTTTGTGACAGTCGTCTGATTTTCACTACTATTCCTAGGATCGTTAAATTCACTTCTTTATTTTAATTCCTAAATAAAGCATCTTAGGTTACCTTTCGTTATGACGAAATATTGATATAGGATCCCGGAAGTATGCCCTTATATGCATGTAGAATAAAATTCTGTATCTGTGCCTAGCGGTTGGTTTGCTATTTTTTGAGGGGCCCCTTGTTTTAATACTACAGTAAATATCGTGGCCAGTTGCGTCAATCCATCACGGACGTGATGGAGCCCATTGTGTATCTATAACAGAACCGACTCTGGTTCTGTTTTGAACGTTTTCTTCTTCTGCTTGTAATTGTACTAATTATATCGTATCTGCTTAATATATTTATAACCATTATTCAAAATTCATGATTTGTTATTTTTGTATATTTTCCCATTTGCATGTATTTTGTAAGAATTATTTATGAGAAAGCAAAATCAGGTGAGTTCGATTCCTTGTTATCTGCTGGTCTTCGACCCTTTCACGATGATCTTCATTTCGCTGTGACTTGAAAGGGTGGCGCCCACTTATTTTGACTTACACTGTACATGATAATGACCAAGACTTTCTTCCCGTAAGCGTTTTCCGTAACCTCCTCCTACTCCCTCAGCCAGCTGAAGAGCCTTTTCCCACTAGTTTGTTGCTGTCTGACGAAAACGATCGTTTGGACACCAGCAAGTTCATGGTTGGCCACGTCTAAATTTCAATGGATTGGGCATAGTGGGTTTATTCACTGCTATAGAAACTAAACGATAGTTTTTTGGACTTTAGTTTAACGTCCTGGAAAGGTTGAGCAGCTGCATTGTGTTAATAATGCTCCTGTTGTATGTTGAACCGTTCCCAAAAAGAGTGGTTTTGTTTTGTGCATCAAAAGATGCAAATATTGAATGCATGAAATGGGCCGTTTAACAGGTTTCTATCTAGTTTAGAAAAAAATAGAATCAGATACGGGATATAAGACTGCTATAATATTCTAGAAATAGGTACAGCTGGGACAGAAGGAGAGGTCGGTTTATTAATTAATGTTAAATGTTTTAATTGTTTAATTTAGGTTAAACTTGTTAATTAGTTTTTTGTGTTAGTACGAAATCCCTTGTGTTTTTAATTACGCCAAACTAAATCCCATTCGTTAACATTTCTTCATGGCAAATAATGTAAAACCATTAAACTGCGATATTACTGAAGTTTTAATAAAAAATTAAGAACGAAATCCCTACATTTTTCGATAAATTAAGAATTTACTATAAAATGATCTTAGGTTGACAAATAAAATTATACTAGTTAAATAAAAACCTTAAAAGTGCCGTATAAAATGTACCGAAAGAAACATTGCCTTAAAAGTTAGCAGAAATACTATTTTTCAGATATAGAAGACCTTTAAAAAGGGTAACTCCACTACAGCACTGCACCAGGGAGGTGCAATGTTTTATTATTCGTTTCTTGCACAATGAAGGGGTGAAACTCAGTGATATTCATCCTAGAATGGAGCTATGATATGGAAATTCATGTATATCATTCCAAAAAGTGTATGAACGGAGCAACAAGTTCAAAAACGGGGTGATTTCCGTAGCTGATATTGCCCGACCTGGTCAAGCAAACTATGTTGTGACGCCTGAATCGATTGTGGCAATTGAAGTCTTAGTGAAAGTAAATCCTCTGGTAATCCTTGATGAAATTTCTGAAGTTTTGAGTATGAGCCACGGTTCTGTATATCACATTATGCATGACATCTCCAGTTCCATAAAGTGTCAGCAAAGTGGGAGCCAAAGCAATCGACTCCAGAATTGAAATAATGACGCGTTGATGCTTGTGAAGAACGTTTGCGACGGTATGAAGCAGAAGAAGATGCCTTTCTGGCACGGATTGTGAGTGGGGATGAGTCCTGGGTGCACTATCGTCAACCCGAAACCAAGAGAGCAACAAACAGAGAAGGCGTCACAACTCCGGTCAGGAACGGTTACGCTGACCCTTTTTTGGGATGCAAGATGGGCAATTTTGGAAGACTACGTGTCTAATGGGGTTACTGTTATTATTGTCACATACTCAGAACTTCTAAGGAACTGTCTCAAGCCTTCCAACAGAACTAAAAGGCGCGGATTTGTGAGTTCTGGCATGCTTTTGCGGCACAAAAACGCACGGGCATAGATTGGATGTTCAACGGTGGCAACCATCCAAGATGTGAAGACTGAGGTCTTTTTCTACTCCGTCTTTCCACCGCAGTTTTGGTTTACCTCTTCCTAGATTTCCAACAGGTTCTGTTCTTAGTGCTCGTTTTGTCGGTCTTTCGTCATTCATCCTCATCACATGCCCTGCCCATCTTAATCTTCCTATCTTTATTGTCTTCACATTGTCGATGTCTTCATATATTTCGTACAGTTCGTAGTTGTATCTATTTCTCCACATTTGATTTTCTTGGACCGGGCCAAATATTTTTCTTAGTATTCTTCTTTCAAAGACTCCCAGCAGGTTTTCATCTGCTTGGTTAGGGTCCATGTTTCAGAGGCGTATGTTAGCACTGGTCTTATTACTGTCTTATATATAATACATTTAGACTTTCGTGTTAAGTTTGGCGACCTCAGTCTATCCATTATCTTCTCTTTCTCATTTATAATTTGTCCATTCTTGTCCATACACATTGATATTCTTGGTTTAAACTCCTATCTGCTGTTATTTATTTTCTTATAGAACTTTCTGCTGTCGTTCTGGCTCTTTAACTTTTCGAGTTCCTCAATTTGTCATTTTCGTATTTTTTCTTTTTTTTGTTTATGTATTCTTTTCTCTTCTCTACGCCTTTCTCTATACTCCTCTATCATAGCTCTTGTTCTATATTTACTTTGCATTTTTAGGTACACTTCATTCTTTTTCTTTGTGACCTCTTCGCATTCAAACCAGTTGTTTCTTGGACGGGCTTGTTTTTCTCCTAATACTTCCTCTGCTGATATTATTATTATTTTTCTGCATACTTCCCACTGTCGATTTACTCCGTTTTCTGTTATTGGCGGTTCATCTTGTAATCGTTTACTGATGTTCTGTGCGAATTTCATTGCCTCTCCTTACTCCTTCAGTCTTTCAGTATTATATCTTTTTTGTCGCTCGCCTCGTGTTTTCTTTATGTTCGATATTCTTGCCCTTATTTTAGTTTCTACTAGGTAGTGATCCGAATCAATATTCGCTCCTCTGTATGTTCTTACGTTCATGAGGTTTGATTCATGTCTCCCGTCGATAAGTATGTGGTTAATCTGGTTGAACGTGTTGCCATCTGGTGACTTCCATGTTGCCTTATGTATGTTTTTATGTTCAAAGTACTGCTTATTACCATGTTTTTTGATGCTGCAAAGTTTACCAGTTTTAGTCCGTTTTCGTTGGTTTCGTTGTGTAGGCTATATTTCCCTATTTGGGGTTGCAGGACTGGTTCCTTACCTATCTTCGCATTCATATCACTTATTACTATCTTAATGTCATTATTCGGACATCTATTGTAAGTTTTTTCTAGTTCGTCGTAAAATTGATCTTTCTCTTCTCCCGTTTTCTCTTCTGTTGGTGCGTGTGCTGTTATTATGCTTATGTTGAAGAACTTTGCTCGGATACGTAGATAGCATAATCTCATATTTACTGGTGTAAATCCAATTACCGGGTGTTTTACCCTCTTACTAACTATAAACCCTGTTCCACTCTTATGTCCATTTTTGTGGCAGCTATCGTATATTTCGCGATTTCTTTTTTGGATTATCCCGTTGCCTGTCCATCTCATTTCTTGAATGGCTGTGACGTCCGCCCTGTATTTGTCTAGGAAATCGAGGAGGGATTTTAACGCTCCATGTCTATATAGGGATAGCACGTTCCATGTGTCAATTCTTAAGTCATTGTCCTTATTTCATTTGCCATTTCGTCGTCTTGAGTTCCGTCCGGCTTCCTTCCCTTGATTTTTCATAACAAGATCTTTTTTCCGGGATTAGGTTGTTGACCGCATTCCCAACCATCCTCCTTTATCCGGGCTTGGGACCGGCAACAGCAATCGTGGGCTACTTAGTCCACCCAGCGACCACTGCAGGCGGAGTTACTACTATATCTTTGGTCTACTTAAAGAGTTATTAGGTGGGAAGAAATTTAAGGGCAATGTTGAAGTAATTCAGGCGGTGTATGAATGGCTGTGCACGCGACCATGATATTTTTTTCTTCGGTTATTCAGGCGTTTGCAAAACGGTAGAAGACGTGCATAGAATGCAAAGGGGACTATATCAAAAAATGACATACTTGTGTTTGACATTGCTTTAATAAATTTTGATTAATAACGTTCTTAAACTTTTCATTTGACTCTGCCTCGTAACATTATGTATCTGCATTTTATATGTAGTACATTATTCGGAGAACACGAAGAAACACGACTGTGAACATTCCTAGTGTAGGTAGCTCCTTGTAAAGCTAGAAGTTACCCGTTTTGTTATTAAGAAATCGCCGTATACAGTAATTGTACTGTACATATGTGAGACTTCCATAGAAACATAATCAAAATATATTTGCATGGGTAAAATATCAACTACCACAATATACAGCTAACAGTACTAATAATTATTTAGGCACGGAAGTAGAATGAGTGTAGTAATATAAAACAACATGCAAGTATAATTAAATATAAACACTGCCTGTATATTTGTTATGAAAACATAACTTTGTAATTGATTCGTAAAACTACCACCAAGGCTTCCGTTATATCCGCCTAAATAGTTAGTGACAGTGAGTTGTATAAATAGAAGGAGCCATTTCTCTGGTGAATACAAAGGTCCCCAGTCTTAAATTTGCCATGTCTGTGGGAGAGGTGTGAACACTTACTCAATTAACCAATTAACACGTTCCGCATTTCGGTAATTAATTCAATTATCTTCATAGCATTACGTGTTTCCTGTTGTCACTTACATAAACGTTTATTAAGCTGAAAGAGCAGAACTAAGTTCGCTATAAAGGAAAGAACTGTGGAATGAGAAATTATAAAGCAAACTGGTCGTTAAATGCAAGATAGCAGAAATTAAAACTTTTTCATTATCTTTAATTGCATTAGAAGATAAATTCGAACAAGAGTTCACTTTAGAATGATTATCAACGGATAATTATTTTCCGGAACTTAACAAGAATTTTAAATATATATTCCTTCCCTCTACTTTTACGCACTAGTATTGATTTCAGCCTAACGCAATCGAAGTGAAAAATGGAAAAAAAAACTCTACAAGCGGCGAAATGTGATCTGTTAGTTAGCATGAGTAAATGTGCTTTTGATCATCGATGTAATAGAAACTAACTATGATTTGGATGATATTTCAAATTTATAGGTCAATTAGCAATGCATTCCAGAAATCTGTATAAATATTAATTAGTTAATTTGGTTGGTTTGAACAGGATTGTTATAGATTATGATTTTGTCGCCTAATTAGCCAAACTGGCAATGAAATTTATATACGGTTTAAGTACTAGCACAGGCCTTAATTTTTAGAAATTTAATATGTAAACACTTGAACACTGGAAATGTATTATAATATTACAACTGGGAAGTTTCTTAAAAATTCGTGAAATAAAACTGTTTATCTTCTTCCGGTTTTTATCAATCGCTGAAATTTTTCTCAAACACCTTAAGTGAAAATTTTAATTGAGTCTTTGACTCAATATCTACGGATATTGATTGATTCATTAATTTTTGATTGAGCTAGATCTAGGATGCGCTACAGCTATAATAAATTGGCTTATTGTACACCCTAACTATAAATTAGCGGCATATGCATGTGTTGGTTATTTATCCTAATTTCAACGCATAACCTTCGCTTCCTCTTCACTGCTATATTCTTGTCAGTTTCTGTGGAATTTGTATTACTTTATACGTTACCTTTAATTCACAACAGGATTGTGTACTTTGGTAAGTCCACGTAGTCCGGTAGCTGCCGAAAGATGTATTAATTATAATAAGATGCTAAATAGGTTTCCTATATACAGGGTCTCTTTGAAAGTAAAAGGGCACATCTAAACTACAGCTTCCTGAGATCAATTGGAACCGATTAAACTAAACATACTTTAGTACAAAAGTATTCTTTTAAAAGGCTCTCTTCTTCTTCAGCAGCCCCTCACATTCCACTCCTGAATATAGACCTCCCCTTTTTCCTTCCACTTTCTTCTGTCTTGGGCTAGTGGATGCCGTCTTCTTCCTACATGTTCCGATATATCATCGATCCAACGCCTTTGTGGTCTCCCAACGCTTCGGCTATGTAGTCTTGGCCTCCATTGTGTCATGTGTTTTGTCCACCTAAATCTTTCTTGTCTAGCGACATGACCCATCTCCATTTGTTAATTATCATGGTATTGATCTTCTACTTTGGTTTTACTTCTGGTTGTTTCGTTTTTAATGTGGTCTCTAAGGCTTATACCCACCATTATTCGTTCGATGGCTCTTTGTGTTATTCTCAGTTTGCTAGTTGACTTGATAGTGAGTAACATAGTTTCCATTCCGTATGTCAACACTGGCAGGATACAGTTGTTAAATACTTTCTTTTTTAGGTTTATAGGTATGTTGGGATTTTTTATAATCATTGACGACGTTTCGGCAAAGTCACATTGGCCATCGTCAGGTCTTGTCGGATAACTTTCTGGTGGTGCTTCTTTTAATACGACTGTTGACATTCATTTCCGCTGGGGCTACATATACTTCTTGACCGTTTCGTTGTTGATTTCGGGCTCGGTTGCGTGTGACGGCTGTGGCTGGAACGTTCTGATTTTGTTGAGGTGGTTTTGGTCCTAAATTGGCCAGTACTTTGGTGTGTTCAAAAGCAATTTTGTGGGATGATGTGCTTACGTGTTGTGCCAGTGATGAAGTCTTCTCGTTCTTTCGTACGGCAATTTCGTGCTCTTTTTTTCTCACATTAACTCGTCTGTTTGTTTGACATATCTATGTTTAATCTCACTCCTGGTAAGGAATAGACACTTTGATTCTCCAGGGGTATTTTTGTTTTGGGGTTTCGTAGAATGGAGCTTATCACTCCACCATCCGGCACAACTTCGATCAGTGGTTAAAGTCCTGGTCACCCGTTCTCAAAGACACGCAGACCCAGAAAACATAGACCAAGAAATGAAGAAACTTCGAAAAGCTCTACGACAAAATGGCTTCAAGAATCAAACCATCAATGATATACTTAAACCCAGCCGAGCTAAGCTACAGGATGAAAAAGAAAAACCTACATCCAAAACCCACGTCATACGTCATACGTCAAAGGAACAACAGACAGAATCTCTAGAATTCTACGAAGACACAATGTGGAAACAACGTTCACAGCCAACAGAAAGATCAGCTCCATTATACGAAACCCCAAAACAAGGATACCCCTGGAGAATCAAGGTATCTACGAAATTCATTGTCAGGACTGCGATCAAACATACATAGGTCAAACAAACAGGCGAGTCAGTGTGAGAAAAGAACAACACGAAAATGCCGTACGAAAGAACGAGAAGACTTCATCACTGGCACAACATGTAAGCACATCATCCCACAAAATTACTTTCGAAAACACTAAAGGACTGGCCTACATAGGACACCCTAAATCAAGAATAATAACGGAAGCTATAGAAATCGAGAAACACCCAAGAAACCTAAATTCTCGTGATGCCACCCAAAGGTTACCATCCGCTGGGAAACCGGTTCTTCCCAAAAAACAAACATACAACAGAAATCAAAAAGCAAACACAAAACCACCTTAACAAAATCAGAACGTTCCAGCCACAGCCGGTCCCGTCACACGCAACCGAGCCCGAAATTAACAAAGCACAACCACAGGGAACGGTCAAGAAGGCCGCAGCCGCCGCGGAAACGAACCTCAACAGCCGTATTACAAGAAGCACCAGCAGAAAATTATCTGACAAGACATGAAGATGGCAAATGTGATTTTGCTGCAACGTCGTCAAGACAACCACCCCACCCCGATTCGTCCCAGGACCAAGGAGTTGCTACGCGGAAGAATTCAGCCAATCGCAGCATACAACACCCGCGGAAATCTCAAAACCAACATATATACAGGGTGAGTCGGGAGGAACGGACCGAACTCCAGGAGTGTATTGTACACGTGAAAATAATGTAAGAAAACTCAAATGTTGTTATCCGATTTTTATTTATTCTTCAAGTTAGAGCGTAATTGAAAATAAACAAAATTTCATACATTAACGTTTTGGTAATCATAGCGTTCTTATAATAAATGTTCAAAAATACCACCATTCACCTCTAAACATTTTCTGCTTCGTCTACGAAAGGCGGCTGTTGCTCTCCTGATTGAGTCATGTCTTTGTTTACGATCGGCTGCAGCATTTCCAATACGTTGAATTAGTGCATCCCGAGTGTCCACTTTTACTTTGTACACTTCATCTTCGAACCAGCCCCATAAACAATAATCTAGTGCTACGAGGTCTGGAGATATTGGAGGCCAACTAATAGAACCACCGCGACTAACCCAACGCCCTGGAAACTGTTCGTCCAAATGTTGCTTGACCTGACGAACGAAATGCGCAGGAGCTCTATCGCGCTGGTAGTACATTTGCATTCTGATGTTTAAAGGTACTTTAATCGTACAAATTCAAAAATTAACGTTAAATCACTGTCACAATACACATTACACATTACAGGCACCCTTCGTAGACGAAGCAGAAAATGTTTAGAGGTGAATGGAGGTATTTTTGAAAATTTATTGTAAGAATGCTATGATTACCAAAATGTTAATGTATGAAATTGTGTTTATTTTTAATTACGCTCTAACTTGAAGACAAATAAAAATCGGATAACAACATTTGAGTTTTTTACATTATTTTCACGTGTACAATACACTCCCAGAGTTTTGTCCGTTCCTCCCGACTCACCTTGTATATATATATATATATATATATATTGTGATGGATTCTGACTCGCTAGTTCGTTCGATGTCAATTATTTTTTTAAAGGATACTCGTTAATTTTATCTTGTCATGAATTTCGGTTTCTTTTTGATTCATAATAAAGGGCAGACCATAACGCAGTTAACTTCTTGTTTGGTTGAAAACTCTGCCAAACTCGTTTTTGATGTAAACCTAGGACAATAAGAATTTTTGTTAAATATTCTTATTTAGAAGATTATATGTAAAAATACACGTATAGAGAGATGATATAGATTGCCTAGAACTCTATTACAAGCTTAGCTCTGACATTTTATGGACCACGTAAGAATATGCAGCATTGTCGGAGCAATGTTTGGAAATGTGTATTGGACGTTTGTGTTGAACCAAGGGTGTTTTAGAAGTTAATTTTGGACGTGTATAAAGTGTTTATTAAATCTAAACTAGTTTGGAAAGTGGCTCCGAAAAATTATGAACATTTTAAATTATTTATTTTTACCTGTCAAAATTAAAATTGTAATTTGTATATAGATCCATGTGTCCTTTGATAATTTTTAAGTAATTTTGGCATCGTTGCAATGGAATTTTGTCTGTTGTTAGGGAGTCTTGTTGATAAAACAATGTTAAGAGATCTTGTTTGTAATTACGTGTGAATACACGCTTTTTGTATTGTTCCTGAAATTTAATATTCAATTTACTTCGTAGTTCATAATCAATACGTCTGTTAAAGCAATAAACGTGTTTATTTAAATAAAGTGTGGTATAGTTAAACTTACCAAGGTAAATATCGAGAAAGTTTAATCCAAGTGGAAGTTTTTGGGATTGGCAGTTGAATATCGAAGTTTTGGACGCTACTGCACACGCTTCATGAATGTGTTTCAAGGTCAGCACCGGAACTACGAAAATATTCACATGAGGATGAAGAGATAGCTACTAAAAGGTAAATCATACATTACTTACCTATACAAGATATACCAGAGCATCAGACCACAGAAGAAGACACCACCAGATTATATTTAACCTGTTTTAATTTGTATGAGAGTTCTAAAAGACACTTTTAGGTTTTTACGCAGAGCGGCTGACGAGTTAAGCCTACTTGAGTTTTACTGCGTAGTAAGGTATAACTTTTTATATGTCCATTTGCTCGTAGAATTCCAGAACGTTAAGAACCGACTATCTGTGACGTAGTTATCATGCTCGAGAGCTATACTGTGGTATATTTTGTTTATTTTTTTTGGAGGCAAGTTTTCAATTTGTCACATGGTGCCCAAAATTTAATTTCAAAGTATCAAAAATTATAATTAAATAATTATGATGAATTATATGATTGCTAGTTGCAAGGGAAAACTTAAAAATTAATTTATTTCTTTGTTTGTTCTTTAATTTTTCCTTAATTACCCCGATAATTATAATTATAACAATATATACATAGAGAGACAGAGAGAGAAAGAGATAATTATATTGAAAAGAAAAAAAATATTTACTTCGTTTTATATGTAGGATGGAAACTAATTTTATCCATTAGGTGCTTCACATTGTTCTATTTATTTATAAATTTAATTGTTACTGTTATGATAAACCGAATACATCGAATTTTAATTACTAAAACCTATTTAACATCGCAGAAAAACCAATAGTCTATACAAACTATTTCTCTAATTTTTTATATACAAATATTCTTTATTGAATCTATAAATAACCATTGTTTGTTTCGACCAACTCGCTTTCTCATACATTATTATGTAAGGCCTCATCTCCGATGGTTTATGTTTAGAATGTAATATGTTAGTGGCGTACCACAAAATACTATATTCATGTAAATAGCAACACGACTAATGGAATCGCTATATCATATCCTTATCCGTTTTACCACCGAGGGTTTGAAATATTTTGTCACTTCCGCATCATGAGGTGGTCTCACCACCCTTGTCGAGGAAATGCTATCTAATTGACGAGGAACATTGTCATGTGGCAGATTTTATTCGTTCTTAGCATATTTTCTTCCCTTCGAAGTACTTTACAAAGTGCCCCATTTACTTAAAATGAAAAATGCGGTTGCAATGCCTCAGAAAAACCCTTGAATAAATGTAAGTCTGCTGCTACATCGTGCGTTATCGTAAACGTTTGAATCCATTACATGAATAATTAATCTTAAATAATTAAACGAGTTAGAATTGATGACAAACTGTATAATAGAAATTTGTGTACGAGCATTGACAATTCTACTTAGATTAACTGAGGTGCAAAATATTGCGCGTGTACTCATTTCATTGTTCCAAAGTTCTGAATGGAAGTGGTTGTAAGCTTTTAATTAGCATAAAACTAAGGGCGAGGACATGGTCACGTATTTTTAATATTCCTAAAAGGAAATGCATGTAAAGTAGGGAGGGTTAACCTTCTACTTTGTGGCACAGAAAACACGTGCTGGCAAAGTATTCCTAAACCTTTTGCTAGGATGTATCCGTAAAAAGGAAAACTATTAGCTTTTAAATTTTAATTATTCTTCTTGCTAATGTTATTAATGGTTATTAACAGCTGTTACTCCAGAAGGAAATGGTCTTAACAAGAGTTATTATTTTATTAAAATGAAAAAGTTGGTACGGATACACGAAAGTCCTGGCCGACGCTGTATATTACAAACTGCTTTAGTGGCTTTCGCTACAACGTTATAAATTTTAAAGTTTAGGTTTCCTTATTTTTTCATTATTTTATTCGGGGTGCCTATTTTGCCGTTTATGCTAGGTTAGCGTGTTTTAAAAGTAGAAAGCTACAACTTTCCCGATAGTGAAATATTATTCTTTATGCACATACCTGAATTATGCCCCATTGCTATATAGAAAAATTGTTGTTCGGAAAAAATTAGTATACTTTCTGTTTCCTGTTTTGGATGCGTTCAAGATGAAATTTGATTCGATGAATTTTCATTCTCCTTTTGTACGTCCAATTTTATAAAGATTGGTCCAGTCAATTTTCAGATTTATATATACACATGTGCGAGCTTGCGCAAGACAAAATAGAACAACTTGAGAGAGAAATCAGGAAAAAAAATATAATAGTAAAAGGAATACGAGATGAGGAAGAAGAAAATGAAAAAAGGGAATAGAAAAGATACACACATTGATACAAAAAATGGGAGTAGAAATTGATGATAAAGTAGAGGTGGATGAAATAAGAAGAATTGGAAAATATAGCAGGAACAAAACAAGACCAATACTGGTTAAGTTCACAAAAGAGAGTACGAAACTGAGAATATTAAGAAACGCAAGAAGACTAAAAGGAACAGACATCTGGATAGATGAAGACTACCTCAAAAATATACAGGAGGAAAGAAGAATGCTGATACAAAGAATGAAAGAACCGAGAAACAAAGGACATATAGCAACATTAAGATACAACAAATTAATAATCAACAATGAAATATACAAGATACAAAGAACAGGAGAACAGGAACAAACGACCGGCATAAAAAGAACAGTAGGAGAAAGATCACCGGATGACGACAGTCTACAAGAACAGTTAAGAAAAATAACCAAATCCAAAATTACAAAAAAAAAATAACTAGAAAGTAAAGATGAGGGAGAAAAGACAACGACAGAACAGGCTATGATAATGGAAACGAACAAGGATAACAATACGAAAAAGAAAAGAAACAATAAACAGACAAACTTAGAACCAAACAAGAATAAGAAAAAGAAAAATAGCAAAAATACTAGCAATAAAGAAAACATAAAAGAACCGCAAGGGAAAAATAAAGTAAAAATATGGAAACTAGGAGTGTGGAATACTAGAAGTCTACAAGAGAAAGAAATCGAAATAATAAACGAATTCGAAGAAGCAAATGTAGAAATACTGGTAATAAGCGAAACAAAAAAAAGGAGAGGGTAAAACATACCTAACAAATGGATACATTCTAATATACAGTGGAGTGCAAAATAACCAGAGAGCAGCAGCAGGAGTAGGATGTATAATACACAGAAAATTGGCAGGACAAATTATAGAGTGGAAAGAAATGCCCGAGAGAATCCTACTAATAGAACTAAGAAACGAACAAGGGGAGTACACAACAATAATATCAATATATGGACCAGACGAAAACGAAAGAGCAAACGAAAAAGATAAATTCTGGGAAGAACTGACAACAATAACAGAAGAAGCCAAAGGAATACTATACTTGGCAGGAGACTTCAATAGTAGAGTAGGCAAGAAAATTACAGAATATAAAACAATAATAGGAAAACACGGAGAGGAAACGCGTAATAACAATGTAAAAAGACTACTAGATTTCTGCCAACTCCATAACTTAATAATAACAAACACTTTCTATCAACACAAGGAAATACACAAAGATACAACAAAATAGAGGAGAAAAATCAATAATTGATTATATAATAGTGCAAAAAGAAGAGAGAAAAAACATATTAGACGTAGGAGTGAAAAGAGGAGCGGAAATCTATAGCGACCACTACCTACTGATAGGAAAAATAAAACAGAGAGCAAAGAGATAGGAAAAAACATTACAACAAAAAAAGAAAGCCATAAGACAATTGAAAACTACAAACTTAGAGATAACGACATAACCGCAAGATATCTACAAACAACGGAAAGTAAAATTCAGGCTAGATCCGAAAATATAAAACAGGCCAACACACAGCAAGGACGGAACACATTGAAAGAGATAATAATAGACACGGCAAAAGAGATATGCGGAATATGTAAAGGAAATAGGGAAAAGAAGACAGCTTGGTGGTCCAATGAGATTAAAGAAGAAGTTAAGAAGAAGAAGAAAGATTGGAAAACATATTTAACAAACAAAACCCCACAACAGTATGAAAAATATAAGAAACAAAGAA
Source organism: Limonius californicus (assembly GCA_014611495.1). Classification (NCBI taxonomy): domain Eukaryota; kingdom Metazoa; phylum Arthropoda; class Insecta; order Coleoptera; family Elateridae; genus Limonius; species Limonius californicus. The sequence goes on along the minus strand of JABXWE010016677.1, from coordinate 18,572 downwards.
CAAAAGTAAAGAACCTAGTAGCAGCAGCAAAAGAAAAATCATGGATAGATTTCAGAAATAAAACGGAAAAAGATAGTACTGGAAATCAGAAACTATAAAGTACTAAAAACACTTAGAACAAACAATCAACCAACACAAGAAATATACATAAAAAATAAAAATCAAGAAATACTAACAAATAAAAAGGACATAATGGAGAGAATACTTCACGGAACTAGTAGGACATCATAGACAAAATAATGAAGAGAATACAAATGAAACTGAAATAGAAAACCAGAGAGAAGAAGAAGAAACGGAAGAAATCAAAATGGATGAGCTGAAAAACGTACTAAAAAAACTAAAAAACGGCAAAACACCAGGAAATGACAAAATCACTACAGAAATTATAAGGAATTTGGGAAAGGCGGGGAGAAAAACCCTTCTAGAAATAATAAACCAAGCATGGAAAAACGGAAAAATCCCACAAGAGTAGGGAGTAGCATTAATAAAACCGATACACAAGAAGGGAGACACGCAAACATGCAAAAACTATAGAGGAATAACACTACTGAACACAATAGTGAAGATCCACGAACAAATTATAAATAATTTATTAGTTGTTTAGTTTAAAATTCTACATTTTCAATAACAATACTGTTTGCTGATGAAGTAACTTTTTTAAGACATGGAATTACTAATCTTCATGATATCCATTAATGGAGCAACGAAAATTTCTATTACCATGCAAGCGTCCTTTCACAACCGCTATAGTATGTATGTTTGGTAGTGGTCGGGACATTCCGCCGAATGCCCAAAACCTCTATTCTTTATGTGGGGTTTTCTAAACGCCTACCAAGTTCATAAAGCCGACTGGTGTTTTAAGGCCATCTCGATAATTAAGGCCAGCATGCCGACCAGTGTTAAACAACGCCACATAAATTAACAAACTAGTGTTAAAGCCGAAGAATGGTCGGACCTTGCGTATCCATTAATACGACTATTTCGTAAAAATTAGTTCGACCATAAGGCCGAAATACGATCGGGACTTAAACGCCGATCATCTCCAAAAAATCCGCAGAAGACTGTGACCAAAAGACGACCATGTCTAAAATGTCGAATTGGAGTAAACGACACTTTGTCGATAACAAAAAAAAACTCCTAAATTCGAGCAAGATCAAAACGTCTAAAGAAGAATGTAGCTAAACCGTCGAATTCTTGTAAGGGATATTGTGTTGCTTCCGACTAAAACGCTGGAATATGATCATGACCAAAACCCTGATCACGTTAAAATTCTTAATGGTCCGAACACTTTGCCGACCGAATAATGTTCAAAATGGTAGATAATATCAAAAAGTTAAAAATGCAAATCATATACAGTATCTGTTTCCTCGTTGAGATTGGAACATGCCTAGCTGGATTTACCGGGAACCAGAGCTCCCTGCCTAGGGTCGCACGAAGATAGAGAATAAAAATAATTAGGAAATCAAACCTTTTGTCATTCGCTGGGTTGTTCTTGGAGCTTTCTGAACACGATTATGAAGGACGCGGCAGTTGATGGCATCAAACTGGACTCGTAGGTCATGTAGGCACCTTTCGACAACGTATTCGGAAGTTCCCCAGAAGTTCGAACCTCCCCTTCGGTGGCTGATTGTCTCCAACTTCGTACAGCACGTAGAAACCGAAAGCTACAGGTGAACGAGATGAGTTGATTGGTCGGAAAACGGTCCCACGAGACTCCACATAGCATGCGGCGGATAACGTATCAATTCTGGTAAAAGTATTTAATTACTCTGGGCTAGACCCGATGAGAATTTAGTAAAACACCAAAATAACTTGCAGACAACTAACTAAATTCTTTTGTAGGTAAGGATGATTTAAATAATCCACCAAGCATGAAGATTCCACAATCTTAAAACACCTTCCACACTTTGATCAGCCACCCACAAGTTGCACGGCCAATAACAAGAGGAAGTCTCGTCTGACATTCATACTTTCGGATATTCCACACACGTAATTCAAAATCCACCTACAATTTCAAAAGAATCTCCCCCAAATTCCCTAAAACTACAGGAATTAAACAGAGCAAATCAAAGTTGGCGGCAAAAAGGAACCGTGGGCTACCAAATACATCTACCAGACTGCCAAGATGCTAATGCAAAAAATAGACATAACAATATATAACTTCAATTAGATGTACTTTTATTTCATTTTAGTATTATGTTAATACCGCAAAGCTATATGATGGTCGTCTAAATTATTTTAAATATTTTTTGAGAGACAGCTAAAGTAACCGTTTTATTTGGTTAAATGAGCAATTAGAAACTATTTTTTAGATTACTGTTAAAAAAAATATTTCTTATTCGAATCTTGTAAATTGATCCAAACTCGGAACACCATATACATATGGCATAATATTCTAAATACTTGATATATGAAACATCAAGCTGATTCAGCTTAAAAGGCTCGCTCAATATATACTAAAACTGTATTCTTCCCGGCGGTCTCACATGTCATTAGCAACTTCCTTAGCGTTAATAAACTTCACACCGTCATATGTCACTTATGGCTCATATTTATATATTGTTGCATAGTTTTCGACGAAAACAAGAACATCAAGTTTCGACTGTGCGAAAATGACTCGCCAAGACGGGTTTTTACTCGAAAATGGTAAACATTTACGTGATTAATTAGCAGTTACGTATATTTACGAGATGCGTTATTGCATCTCTCCACAGCGCATTTAAACCTATGATATGGGCTACTGAAATCTATAATCAGCCACATATTATTGGGTTGTTTGGAGGTTGTTCGTCCCCTTTCCATGAAAAGAGCAACATAAACATGAGAAACCTTTACTAACAGCATAATCAAGGCATAATTCCAATTAACATATTTTTCCCTAAGAGCAGAAGCGATTGATTATTCTTAATCACAAAAGAAAAATATCGGGCAATATAAGAACTCAGTTTACTATGCAAAGTACGTAATCAGTATTCAATACACTTAACGTTAAGGTGGGCACGAACTGATGGTTTTAGAAAATTTATTTCTCCGAGGAAAGCGACACGTGAGATTAAACGTCAGGTAAAAGCGATGTTTACGCACAAGCAGTGATTGATTCTGTAGGATGGATACCTACAGTTTGATATATAGACGAATTCCCATTGAAATTTATTACGTGTTTCCGACAGACATTGAAGCGTTCGCCATTAATAGGAAGGAATGAATCGAACACAAAGAGCGCATTGTTTAGTTATTGTGGATAATTGGGTGAACAAATCAAGCGTCGACGATTAATTAGCAGTGTATAGAGCAGTGTACTGACAATCCGCTCGTATTTTTGTCAGACTTACAAGGTCCTCGGGATTTTGTCTTAAACAAGTAGGCTGCTTTGTGATACAAATGAGCTAAGTTTCTGTTTACCCTCTGGAAATAGACATTATTGTACCTGGCAGGATAAATAAAATTAGAATAGAGGAACCGCAGTACTTCTACGCCCTACATAAATTCTGTATTTTCTCAACTAGAGTGCAGTTAATTAACACAGTTTATGTTTCTTCATTTCCTAGATTGTATTTGATAAAATCATACCAACAATTAGCATCAAAGGGAACTGGTTCACTAATTGCAGTAGAGTTTGCCATAGCTTAATTATTTCGGTGCATTGGTATACTCGTATTGCGAAAATTCAGTAGCACTGCTGACGCTTCGTTCTACTCTAATTAATACTGTATTCGTGCCTGTTGCTCTATATTCCGTATTTAAAAGCTCTATTCACAAACATCATACATTTTTGCTTTTATCTTCTGCTCTCTTTGATTATGATCTTGTGGAGTTGATCGGCTAAGTCATATCCGCGAAGTAAGTGGTATTCCTGCACTTAAATTGCGCTTCAGTTAATTTAATAATGAAGGAATAGCTCTTGAAAGCGTTACGCAGCATATGCAGCTGCTTGTACTTTATCAAAGAGTAATAAGTTTGTTTTACTACTAAATAGGTTTTATCTACTTTGGTTAAATTCAATTATATACCGTATAAGATGATAAAATGAGATCTTAAACCAAGTTTTGCACAGTGGCGGCTCGCGGGTAAAAAATAGGTGAAGTTCTATTATAATAACCCTAATAATAACAAATAGAAAAAATATAATTCAATGTCAAATAAAATACAATAAAACCAATGTCGATTCCCACAAAATTTAATACATGAACTTGGAAAATTGTTAACGTTTTCTGATTATCTATAATCCATCTTCAGACTACAAAAGTTTTTGTAGACCAAGTCTATCCTTCTGTCCTTTAATGCATCAAAATTATTTATTATGTCTTCGTACAATGGTCGATTTTATTAATTCTAATAAGAGTTCTTTTTGAATTGAAATATTTGCCAAAGAAGAAAGCCTATCTTGAGATACTGCACTATTTAAGTATATTTTTATTCGTTGGAGGCAAGAAAAACTTCTTTCCACTGATGCAGTTGTCGACGGAATGGTTAATATGAGGCAAAACAATTTGTAGGCTTCGGTAAAAATTTCTTTGTTCTCATTGAGATTTTCTAGTAATTCTTGGGTCTGTAGATTGCGATAACTTTCATCGGCATAAAGAATATTTAATTAATTTTTAAGACACTGACTTTTTGTAAATATTTTGCCATAAAATTGATCTAAACTTTCAAATGCTTTAGACGGAGAACACAAACCATATTGTTCGAATTTCCGATTTCGCAGTATCGGCCAAAGACATGAATTATAACTTATCGCAGTCTTGAAACCTTACTTCCATTTCCATTACAATGTGATCCAGTACTTCATAAAGCAAAATTCTGTATTTTCTTCTAATGTTATTATTTGTAAGACTACCGTATTCCCGCTTAGGGCGCTTAGAAATATATATGTGTATTATTTCTATTTCCTTAGTCTTTTCGAAGAGTGTATCAAAGAAATCATCATTCCTTTTCTTCTTTAATAGTTCAATAGTTTTATCCATTTTTGTAACACAATAATTAATATCCATTGATTTCTTTTGGAGAACATGAAATAATATGTCAGTGAGAGAGAAAATGTCATTAAATACTACAGCTATAAATGTGAATTCAAAATTGTTGAAATCGGTTAAAAACCGACGGTCAAACCCGAACATGCAGTTCAGCTGCTGGTGGCGACTGAACTCTTCACTTGCGCGATTCACCCTGAACCAATTGTAGATATTGACGCAGGCGTTACCCTAGCAACGGAGGTATTAGTGCAGAGTTAAAATACGAAGACCGACTCTTCACTACAATTGCAAGAGTGTTGTAGGTAAGATCTTTTATGGTCACTGTGTTCACGCTCGACGGACTGCATTTAAAATTTAAATTTTAACTACAAGAGGACCAGAAAAAATGTAATGTGTTCGTTTTCGCTAAGCTTATTGTATCTACGAGTATGTACGCCATAAATAAACGACTCCTATTAGGTGTATTGCCGATAAATAATTTGTTATGTCATTTAGATAAATATTTGCACTTGAATGAATATTTTAGGTGAAGAGGCACTTCACCTACTTCACTTGGCGAGCCACCACTGATTTGGCAACGGTAAATAAAATACAGGATAATTCAGCACTCTCAGAGCGGACGAAATTGCTTTTCTTAAAGAAAAATGCTGTTAACAAAAGGATCAAACTTATGTTTTTAAACAGAATACACTGTATGTTTTGCTTCTAATTTTTTATAAAGAGGAAATTAGAATGATGTGGACTTATAAAGGTCTGAACTTTATAATTTCCGGTTTATTCGATTATTTATGTAAAATACGCACCACTCAATAGGCTCAGCAGTGTTACTTTATTGTAAATTTGTATTGATTTTCATGTTCCGGAGTATTTCATTATTTGTTTGTTAATCGAGTTATTTCTTGATTTTTAAAAAGGAATTTCTTAGTCGTTTCAACTTACTTCCATTTGAAGTCGGGTATTTTACAGGGTGCATAATAGTGCGATTTTGTCTTCTAATGTCTTTATTATAGTAGCTTGGAGAAAACTTTCAATACGAAAGTTGTTCATTTGATTACTGTGCATAAATTAAAATTTCTGAAAATACAGAGTGTTCTGCTTTAGTAAGACAATGGACCACTTCTTTATTCTAAATAGGACATCCTATATATTTTTACGTTTTTGAATTTCTTATTTCTTTATTTTACAACGATATAGAGTTTTAGGTATCTATTGATAATTGTTTAGGTAATAATCAATTTTCCTTAAATTATAAAAACAACTACCTTTAATACTTAGTATCTGAAGAACCAGATACAATTTTTATAAATAATTTTCCAGTTTATACGAACGCATCTTCAGATAAGTGCCATCCTGTTTAGAATTTAAATATCTTAAACAGGATGTTCCTAATTTACAACCACATTCAATAAAATTCAACTTCTAATATCTCATTTTTTTTCAATGGAACGCTCTGTATATTTTTGTATTTTCGAGCTTGTCGTTCAATGACTTTTAAACGTATGTGCGGTTTTATATGACTTCCGTTTTTTTGTTTTGCAAATATTTAGAAATTATTAAGAAGCTAATAGAAAGAAATGAAAAGTAATAAGATGGAAATTTCTTTTGTTTTAAAAAATATATTAATGCATGTAGGATTTTATAAAAGGTGAGTTTTTTATTGACGTTTTACACTACAAATATTTATATGTTTTACCGCGTTTTATACCACAAAAACACTCATCAGGCTTCCGTTGAAACACTTGCTAACACTTTGAAACAGCAGTTATATGCAAATAACCAAAACCAAGGTATATTAACATCAAAATATTTTGTTATTGACCATTTACAATTATAATAAATAGTAGCGTTCCTAAACACAGCTGACAACCGTTTGAAATAAACAGTGAGGTCAGACAAGGTATAACATCTCAGCACTATTGATTATTGTATATATTGCTGTGTTACAACATGATCTAATTGAGATATCTTAACATATTGCTAAATCTAATAAAGCTGTATTAAGCGACCCTATAAGAATATAAGTTGTTTAATCATATATAAATCAAATACTGTAACGGGGTGAAAATGCGGAGGGTGAATTAAATTGCTGAGTAATTAGCAATCTCAAAAACTCCACATTTTGGCGTTCAGAAGATAAGAAGGGTTAACAACAAACATCTGTCACCGTAGTCATCCGAGAATTCGCCAGAAGCAAACGTTCCTTTCCCGTTGGAGTAGGAATACGAGCATGTCCGACTACCCGAATTAACCAGTATAAAACCCAAGCGCGATCAATTTAAAATCACTTTTTGACTCTTATTTCCTGGCTCTTGAATTTATTCAAAAGTCAGAAATACCAGTCGTGCTTTTTCCTTTAAGAATTGTTCTTAAAAGATCCCAGTTAAATATTCCGATCCTGTAAAAATTGACCAAGTGAATACCGTCCAGTTTAATTAAATCCGTACCCTACCTGCGAGTGGATTAATTTTTCCAGTGTTCGCCGGTGTTGTATTAACCGTTAAACAATTTTTATATTTCCAGAGTGAAAGTCCGACGCCGGGGAAATCTGATCCTCGACCGCAGCAGTCGCCGCGAAAGTTAATCGAGCCGACCGTCCGACAAAGAATCTTTTGGATTCGCATTACATTTGCTTTGCAGTGAAGTTGGTAATTATTTATAGTTCGACCTGCTTGGCTATTTTAATATTGTTTGTACCCGACCGACCGATTTCCGTGTTGTAGACCTTTATATCGCTGGAAGGGGGAGTGTTTGAACTTTTCCACGGCGATAAAAAGCTCTGCCAATAAATTATTATAGCGTTTCGAATCAGTGTTTAATTGGTGCCGTAGAAACGTTGTAATCTTTTCTTTTACCAGTTGAACCCCCCTGTATAAAATTTGCCGTGAGCGTGGCGAAACTGTCAAGATCCGTCAAATTTTAATTTTGAGTACCCTGTATACTTGGACGAACCGGAGTAGTTTCGGAAACCCAGAACGATACAGTCTTTAGACACAGAGAAACTTTTTGTGCAAGACTGTGCGAGATTTTTGTCCTGTATTTTATTTACGTAACGACCAGAGAAACTTTTGGCCGGCGAAATAAGATTTGCTTAACACTGTACCCGATAATTTCCCACTGTTAAATTCAGAGTCCCGTCCGATTAAGATTTATTAGAAAGCGAAGCCAGGTTGAACAAAATTCGAACCAAATACACTGTAACAAACGCGTAGTTTGAATTTTGCAATTCCAGGAAAGCTAGCATAAATTAATTCCTGTTTGAAATCATTAGTTAACGTAAAATTTATAGTAATACCTACCGATTGTTTATGTTAAACTGCCAAGGCCGAAGGAACCCAGAGAAACTCGACTCGAAGCGATCACTGGAGATTTTCGTTATAAAATTCATGATATTTTTCCGTAAAGTAGGCATACACTGCGAGAATCTTATTCACAATCACAAACCTGAATTATTTACCAGAAAACTTGCACATTCGAGAATACACAATAAGATATAATCGTGTATTTTTCTGTCACTTTAATTAGAGCAGCTGTGGCAGCCATTTTGCCACCGACGAACAACCAGGCGCGAGTTCACGGACGGCAGCCAATCAGCGTCCGCTGCTGGGATAGTAGCGACAACGTACCCGAGTTCGTTGGAGCTACCAGAGTGGAGCACAGGGCCGTAACCAGAATTTTATTTGTGTACAAACATACTATTGTTATTTTACACATTTATTAATAAACCTATTATTATTTACAAGCTGTTATTACTGATCCCTGGACATCTCAAGAGCTTACCCGAGCAATATAAGCAATATAACGAGTGGCCCAATAAGCTAAAGGGGGCACCGTTACAACAGTACATATTGCTAATCATGTTATACAAGTTTCACAGGAATGTGATGATGATCGGTTAATTAGTAGACGTTTATTTCCACCAAGGTCATCCGATCTTACAGTTCCAGTCTTCTTTATATTTCCCTTATCTAAAAAACAATATTTTTAGTAATATACCACAGAATCTAGAAGATTTACAAAATGCCATTTCACAGAAGTTAGATGAACTTACCCTTGATACTCTGGCGAATGTGTTTGAAAATTCTAACAGAAGAGTGCATTTTTGTTTAGAAAACAATGGTCAACATTTTTTGTAAAATCCTGTATTTACTTTCTTCTGTAAATATGTTTGCAACAATTTTAATTCAAATAAACGTTTATTTGCATAGCCCATAACTGCATAACCACCGTATAAGCACTACTTCGACCACAGGGACCATAGAACTCTTGAGACGACAATGTAACCTTGAATATAGCTAACTAAAAGTATAGATAAACACGGGCAAAATAAGGTGTTAATTTTTAATTTCTATATATTGTAACGCGTGATTTTGACGCGTGGTGTATATCAGGAGTATTTCCCTTTTGCAGCGTTTGATCGGCATATTTCGAGTTTCGATTCAAATAACTTTGTACTCATATATTGCGGTTTGCGCATCGTTCACGCATTTTTCAAGGTTCCGAATTTTGAAGTCCGCCGTCAACTGGTTTTGGAAAGAACGCTTCTAGCTTTTAACAAGTGCAGTCTTGAATTTTTATCTAAGGTCGTTTCGACAGGAAATTTTCAATTTTAATAGATTTTCAAGTTTTTAAAGGAGGATTCAGCACGAGTGGGTGTGTTAGTGAATTTTCCCTGGGAGTTTTCCCTATTTTTCTGCCTTGTAGGAAGTTTCTCTTTCCGCCGATTAACATCTTTTGGTAAGCTAAACTAGGTTCTCATTCCAATTGTTCTTTTGCTAAGACAGTTGAATTTATTTAGGCGGTTATCCAGTAGTGGTTATCCAGTAGTGGTTGTCCAGTAGTGGTTGTCCAGTAGCGGTTATCCATCGGACGAGTTGAGCATCCGTAAATATTTTCGAAGTTATACGACGTGGGAAATTCCATGGCGAAGGACAGTCCGTAGAGCAGGTGTGCGAATAGAAAGCCCAGTCAAGGTCTGTAGAAACTTTCATGCCGTGCCTGCGTTAGATTGATAAGTCCACGCAATCTTCAAGAACAAAACCAAAGACGAATATTATAACTCGTTTATTTACGGATTCAGCTTTATATTAAATTATAAACAATACTCGACGAAAAACTTTATAATTAGTTAAATATTTTATTTGGGGGAAATTCTTGTTCAAATTATAGTAAAATAATTTGTATTCTGGAAACTTGTTAGATGGTCTGCAGTTTACGCGATTTGATTTCTGATTTAAGTATTCAATTTACAAAGGGGGAATTCTGCGTGAGTTATAATTTATCGGTGCGTTTATAGACCATTAATTTTTTTTTGGTCATCTAGTCTTGTTATTAAATTTATATGAGGCCTCAAATATATAGGAATGCTAGCCGGTAATTCGATACACAATTGATAGTAATTTTAGAAGTGAATTGATACTTCTTTGTTAAAAATAAAAACCTGAGCTACGCATTATTGCTTTCCCTGTCAATCTTGAGCTTGCTGTGTATTTAACTTTTCAAATCAGAGAAAATAACGTACTGTGGTCCGTTCAATAGTATTTATTATTAAATGTGATTGTATATACATACATATATAATTGGGGGTGTTTTTGATTTTTGGTTATGATGTTGATTATTCATACCGATACTTGTATTTGTATTGATCAATGAAATGGGTTGTTTGATCATTATATATTGGGATTTCTGTCAAAAATTGTGTTTTATTTTGTCTTGATCAATAAGATTAAAAATTACCAAACAAGGTAAGTTCACATCCAGGGAGGTTCCTGTTTACCGAAAGCTATCTTCAAGGAGAAAAGGGTTTTTTTTAAACAGGTGGCGCCTAGGCTTACATCGAACCACCCCTTCTTCGACTGTAGTTAGTCGAACCCTTACCTTCGATACCTGGACCTTGTTTAGTATTTCGTTATTAGATATTTTGTGTGAGGAATTATTTTTGTTTCGCCGTTATACAACTAGGCGTCACAATATAATTAAATAAATAACCTAGTAAAATTTGAAATGTAACTGTTAATTATTATTAATGTATGACAGTTATAAATATGTATAACTTTTACATTTTTATAATTACAGATTAATCTAAGATAAGACTCTAAGATTCCAAGGATGTCTTTAACTTGGGTTTGTATTGCTCCCACGGTATATTTTGTAAGCATTATTGCATGTAGTAGGGGACGCCGTCGGCTAATTATGTTTGTACCTTAACTGTCAATAAACAGAAACTTTAAGAACAAATTAAAATCACTTAACACAGCCACGTAATAAATTCGTTAATTTCTCGGTAACACACCAATGTATGGTGGTAATGTGTGGTGGTAGCTTAGTTGGTAGAGCGCTCGCTTTCTGAGTAAAACATCGATTCTGGCTTGGGTTCGAAACCTAAGCAGAACTAGGCAGATTTATACAAATATTATCTGCCACCCACCACATACAATTTCCCAATTCGGCTTGCAACCGTGGGATCTTCATGATAAAAACCTTCTCCGGAATTTCTGTCGTTCGGATTCGACGTTAAACTGCAGGTCATCATCATCATCAGTGGCGCTACAACCCTTGGTGGGTCTTGGCCTGTTAAAGTATCCTCCGCCATTGGCCTCTGTCTCGAGCGTCTGTCTTCCAGTTTCTTACGCTTAGAGTGTTCAGGTCTTTTTCTACCATGTCGAGCCATCTAAGTTTGGGTCTTCCTGCACTTCTTTTTCCTGCTGGTATTGTTAGTAGCAAGCGTTTTGTGGGGTTTGTGTCTTCTCTTCTAATTACGTGTTCTGCCCATCTAAGCCGGCCTATTTTGATGGTTTGGAAGATGTCTGGTTCATTGTACATGTCATATAGTTCGTGATTATATATTCCCCTCCAAATTTGGGTTCATTCACAGGGCCATATATGTTTCGTAGGATCTTCCTTTCAAGTATTTTTTGGTGGGTTTCATCTGACTGACTTAGCGTCCATGTCTCTGAGGCATATGTTAGAACTGGTCGTATTAGAGTTTTGTATAGGGTGAGCTTCGATTTTCTGGTGAGGATGTGTGACTTTAGTTGTTTTCTTAATCCATAGAAACATTTGTTGGTCAAAAGGATTCTTCTTTTGACTTCTTCTTTGTTTTTTCTTTCAGCTTTTATTATTAAAAAGTTATGTATAATATGTACAGAGAGATCTACCGGCAGCGTCCTCTACACTAGGCAGTAATGCTTATACGTGAAGAATATTCGGCTTCCCCTGAAGTAAATAATAAAAATATTTTCTTCTTTTATAAGGTGGCATGACTTCTTATGGAAACCCTTCTGTAGTAATATATGTTTGGTATAATCTGTCCCATTTTGCCGCAGGAAGCTCTAGTTAAGCTGTGTCCCTTTACTTTCAGGACAGGTTGTATTTATAAGATAGTTTCTCCAATATTGTTTACTTTTGATCGCAAATGCTTTAATAGTTATACATTTTACAAACCGAGGAATTCGAACTCTGCATTTATTAATAAATAAATTATTTGAGTCGGTCAAAAAAACAATTATTGAATTGCCGATTAGCACTTCTTTACTGATTAGGGTATTAGCAACAACTTTAGCATTTGTCATTAATAACACTTATAAACCACCGACCTCTGATTTTTATGAGTTTTAGAATTCTTAATATTAAATAGTCTATGAGCTACATATATCTATTGACCAAAACTTGCAGAATGTTATATGGTATTTATGAAGTAGGGGAGAAGTGGCATGAAAGGGACAAGTATTGAAAGGGACATTCGCCATAACTCAAACATGGTTTAGTTTATAAGCCACTGGTACCTACTCTAAGACGGCACTAGAAGAATTACTGCTGGGCATAACACCTAATATGCTTAGTTGCAGTTCTTTGCTTGTTGTGTAGACATATGCATTTCGCAGTTATCAATTATTAAATACGCAATAACAGTGTTTTAAGAACAATAACTAACTGTTGACTTCATACGTGTTGGAATTTGTGTAGTCATTTAGCTGGCAGTGTGAGGGTTTAGCAGCAGACAGTAGTTTAACGCATTTTAAGGTTAGTTTCGAAATATTTCTACATGTGTTTACAAGTTGGTGTTTGCGCTGAAAGGGACAAAACAATTTGTGTTGAAAGGGACATGTCCCTTTCAACACTGCACGACTACCTTGGTGATGAGTACTCATTTTAAATTTTTCTTTACAGTTAAAATAAGACCTTACATTTAAAATGGATACACAAACCAAGAAGAGAGTACGAAAACCCAAAGAAATTATTCAAGAGGCTATAGCCCCCGTTCTAGAAGGTAACATGTCTGTTAGATCAGGCGCCCGTGAATTTTATATTGCTAAATCCATGCTAGCCCGCCTTGTTCTAAAAGCTAAAGCCGCGAGACCAGATAGTGCCTTTATCTATGAGCCTAACATAGGAAACAGAAAAATATTTACAGCCAATGAAGAAAGAAGTTTATGTAATTATTTAAAAATTTCATCCAAAATGGCCCATGGTCTTACCTATATTCAAACAAGAGTATGCTATTAAATTAGACAAATCTGTATCAAACAATTGGAGAGAAAATAAACAAGCAAGGGTTGACTGGATGAAGCTTTTTATGAATCGCCATGCTGATTTATCCCTGAGGCGTCCTGAACAAACAAGCCTGTCACGAGCTGCAGCGTTTAACCAAAAAACAGTAAAAAAATTTTTTGATAAACTAGAGCAAGTGCTTACCAAATACTCGTTCACAGCCGATAGAATTTTTAATGCAGATGAAACTGGGCTCACCGCAGTGTCATAGTTGCCAAATGTTATAGCTCAACGTGGTTCAAAGCAAGTAGGCCAAATGACCTCGGCGGAAAGAGGACAATCGGTAACAATGCTGGCATTCATTTCAGCTACCGGTAATCATGTTCCTCCTGTTTTCATATTTCCAAGGGTTTCAAAATTTTATGCTGGAGGGTTGTCCTCCAGGAAGTTTAGGTTTATGCCATAAAAGTAGTTGGATGATGACTGATAATTTTGAGTTAGCATTTAAGCATTTTATTGAAAAACTCCGACCATCTAAAGAAGATCCCGTTTTACTGCTGCTCGATAATCATAAAAGTCACATTAATATCGATGTCATCATTTACGCTCGCGAAGAAGGCGTAGTTATTTTAACATTTACACCACAAGCTGCAACCATTGGACGTTGCAGTGTACGGGCCTTTAGAAAACTATTTTAAAGCTGCTCAAAACAATTGGATGGTAACCAACCCCGGAAAGACGATATCAATACCATTTACCTAAATTTGCCAGTAATTCATTTATTAGCGCATTTACACCAAAAAATATATTGCTATGTACACCTCCCCTAGCTGGTTGTACTAGCTGATTTCAACTCAATGCTCAATGAACTCTCACCTTACTGTTACACCTCGGCTTAAACTTCTCTTCTCAGGGTTTCGTGGCTACCTTTATGCTTCTATACCTCTAAATATACTCAAATACTTCAGTAAAACTGCCTGTACCATAACTTCGTTTAATTGAACAAATCTTACAACATATGAAATGTATTGTGCCAAATATGATTCGTTGTATGTTAATTTAATATAATTTGCTTGCTCGGGTGTAATTTACTAGGTGAAGCTTGATCACACCTCCGCTTAATTCAAATATTGGAATCCGAATAATTTTTCATCCATATTTATCCATAACCATAACAACCCTCCTTTTATAATACTTGCCCTATTGGAACTCACCCTTTCGATCACATGAACATGTTCACGTTCACGTCAACCATTTAACAAATCTACTAGCACATGAATACCTAATGAGGAGATCCGTAAGTAAAAATATGTACACCCACTTACATGCAGTGCACTGACGGTACACCTACGACCTGCTCATAAAATTACCATAGCAATATGTTCTGGATTTTCTAAAGCAGGTATCTATCCTTTCAACAATAACATATTCGAAGAGCAGGACTTTCTAGCTTTTTCGGTAACCGATCATCCTGATCCAAATAGCGCTAAAGAATCCCAACCATCTTGTTCCACCGCAACACCTGAAGGACTTGTAACCATTGTAACTCCTGATAGCATACGACCATTTCCAAAAGCACCTGCAAAACAGCCTGCTCAAGGAGGAAGAAAAAGGGGATCCAGT
Organism: Limonius californicus; assembly: GCA_014611495.1. NCBI lineage: Eukaryota > Metazoa > Arthropoda > Insecta > Coleoptera > Elateridae > Limonius > Limonius californicus. The sequence continues at coordinate 3,489 of JABXWE010016677.1, read as the reverse complement.
CGTATTATCACTGATACTCCGGAAGAGAATGAAATAGAAGAAAGCTGCGCCATAAAAAAAATGAAACAAAAACAAATTACCTACTAGAAATATATTGGAGAAGAAAATCGGATAGTTAAGAAAACAGAGAAGAAAACGGTGTTACAATCAAGTAGTAGTGAAAGTGGTAGCGAAAAGGACATTGATTATGCCGAAAGTGATAATTCGTTAGAATGGAATATAGAACCTGAAAAAGAACTGTCAAACACTGAAACTGAAAATTTTAATAAGGGAAATTTTGTTGTTAAGATCATTAAGAAGAAATTAGTTAAATATTTTGTTGGAGAAATAATGCAAATACATGCAGACGATAATGTAACTGTGAGGTTTTTGAAAAAAATTATGGTAGCTACCATTTTGTTTATGATAACGACGATGTAGCCGATATTGAGAAACAGGATATTGTTTGGAAATTACCCCAATCCATCCAGAACAGTGGAACTGCAAGAGTTTTTATCATTTGACATGGATTTGTCCAGTTTACTTTAAAATATTGCACATGTCCCTTTCAATCCTGTTTTTGTCCCTTTCAACCACATGTAGTGGCTTGAAAGGGACGTTTGCAAACATTTAAAATTTAGTGTGTAATTATTTAAGAATGTAATAATTTTAGTTTTTCTGTTATTAATACTTATCAGTATACTTTGTGTAACACCATAATGGCTATTTTAATAACTAAAATGCTTTTATCTACTTTGATTTAATAATAGGTCCATTATGATACCGAAAACAGTTTAATAATGGAGGCTATTATTAAACTGTTTTTGGTAATAAAAACCTCTATTATTAAACTGTTTTTGGTAACTTTTTGGTTTTTAAGATTGGTGACATTTGCTTTCACTTTGGTCATAAAACGACAAATGTCAGATGTCGAATATACATAACCACAAACTCTATCAGAAATTTTGAATTTCTACATAACAAGTATCTCAAAGTAGATAAAATAGTATATTATACTCGTTTCATAACGGGCATTGTAGCACTTGTTCCATTGGAGCACTCCTCGCTACGCTCGTCGTGCCCCAAACCCACGCGTGCTACAATAAGCCCGTTATGAAACTCGTATAATAATATACTATTATCTACTTTGATTTAATAATAGGTCCATTATGATACCGAAAACAGTTTAATAATGGAGGCTATTATTAAACTGTTTTTGGTAATAATATCCTCTATTATTAAACTGTTTTTGGTAACTATTTGGTTTTTAAGATTGGTGACATTTGCTTTCACTTTGGTCATAAAACGACAAACGTCAGATGTCGAATACATAACCACAAACTCTGAACTGTATTTATTAAATTTACTACAATCAAATATAATTTAAACTTAACTTTTAACGAATTAATTAAACAATTTTTTTTGGTTATTTAAATTTTTCGAATTTAAACTAATTCAAATGTCAAAACAACGAAATTGATACTTTGCCCGTTAGATGGCGACTGTCAAATGTCACTTGACAATTCGCCAACGTTACGTAAAAAAATCCCTAGATTGTGTAATGCGACATTTTTAATATCAGAAATTTTGAATTTCTACATAATCAGGAACTCAAAGTAGATAAAATAGTATATTATACTGGTTTCATAACGGGCATTGTAGCACTTGTTCCATTGGAGCACTCCTCGCTACGCTCGTCGTGCCCCAAACCCACGCGTGCTACAATAAGCCCTCTTATGAAACTCGTATAATAATATACTATTATAGGTGCTAATAAAATGTTAAAAGTAAAAATGTCCCTTTCAAGCCACCTCTCCCCTAGTAATATATTGCAAAAATTTACCAAAACTTAACAGTATTCCAAAAAAAAGTGGTTTGAAAGTATTTTCACTTCATTTACGTAAAAATTTGAATATTCTTCAAAATATATAAAAAACTGGTTCTCCAACCTTGAACACATTTTAAATTCAAGGTGCATTTCAATAAATATCAAGAGTAAGATGAATATTTATATTTAGATATCATTTTAGGTCGTTTTCTTCCTCTTAGTTTTCTAGCCTGTGTTTTTACAGCATATGATTTTTTTCTTTGGCTTTTATTTTTCTTATCGCGTGAACTCAAACTTATATTTTTTAAATTGAGCTGGTCTGGTAAGTCTTTGGTATGCAAAACTGTGTTAATGCATTCGTTTTGTTTAAGAAGGGGGTTTAAGGGAATATCTAACTCGTCACTGCTTTTGCACTATTCACTATCACATAACATTTGAACATCACGTTTCGACTATTGTTTGTTAGACAACATAATAATAAAAAAACAAATTTTAAAATACATCGCACTACTCACTAACATAGCCATAGTAATTTATTCGTATATAATGCGCATTTTGGAGTCATTTCAAATAAAACTTTTAAGTGATATTTTCTAAAAAAAATGTTATGTAATCCCATAATACTTGTTTACTCATGAAATAGAACAAATACTTTATTAATTGATTGAAAAGGAATCATAAATTAGTAAATGAAGAAGATTCTGCAGGGCAACTACCTTGTAGCAAGCTTGGAAAACAAAAACAGCAGTTCAGTCAGTACTTAGTGTATCCTCATGCCGCGTGTCAGAAACCTTTCTCAGTTTCCATTTCACATACCTTTTTCGTTATATACTGTGTTAATAAAAGTTTTATTCAAGTGTAGTTTATTATTGACTATCCAACAACAACACTAAAGTGGTGACCGACGACGTGATCTAATTAATTCGTTTTCAACGAAATCAAAAAAAGCATGCCGCCGCCGACCGAAAATTCGACGTCAGGAAGCGACGCAACGGAGCAGCCCGAGACAGCTATACATCGCGTGAGCATCCGCGTACCTCCATTTTGGGCCGAAAAACCAGCTCTTTGGTTTTGCCAGCTGGAAGGGCAATTCAGTTTGAATGGAATTACTCAAGACTCGACTAAATTTTGGTATGTGATTGCACAGTTAGATAATAAATACGCACAGGAAGTGGAAGACGTAATTACATCCCCACCGGCAAGTAATAAATACGAAAAAATCAAATCGGAGCTAATCAACCTGCTATCTTCTTCCCAACAACAACGCCTAAGGCAACTTTTGGAGCACGAAGAAATGGGAGACCGGACACCTTCGCAGTTTTTGCGCCATTTACGCAATTTAGCAGGTGATACGGTGCAAGATGAATTTTTGCGAACTTTGTGGCTAAATCGCCTTCCCACAGTCATGCAAGCTATATTAGCCGCGCAAGCCGATTTGAGCCTAAATAAAGTAGCAGAAATAGCGGACAAGATTAGAGAAGCGAACCCGGCAGCCCAAGTACAGGTTGCCAACGTGACCTCATCGCAATCGCCGGAAATAGCAACTTTAACCGAGCAAATCAAACAGCTGACAGCACGCGTCGAAGAAATGTCACACGGGCGGACGCGCCACCGTTTTCAGAGACGCCACAGAAGCGGATCCCGTTCCAGACAACGCTACGGTGCCAACACTTCCGAAAACC
>JABXWE010016676.1:0-22657 GCA_014611495.1 Limonius californicus | reverse complement strand
TGGGGCTGATTTTGTTGAAAATAGGGTTTTTGTTGATAATGATTGGGACTTTGTTGTATTTGGTAATTAGGCTGTAGTTTATTGTGAGTTTGGATTGGATTTTGTTTTAATTGTTGTTGTGGGGCTCTAGCATTTAAATTTTGAAAATATCTTATGTCCAATTCTTCTTTAATATAACTTAAAGCACTTTCTAAAGTTTGAGGGGCACGGCTCCTGATGAATGAGCCTAATGGTTCATTTAATCCGCTAGTATAAGCTGTAAGTGTTAAATTTTTAGCTTCGGTCAATTTATAATTTTTTATTGCTTGATGTTCATTGCCAAGGGAAATTTTAGAATTTAATATTGCTAGTAGTGATCTACATCTATTAAAATAATCAATTGGGGATTCTCTAACATGTTGTCTAAGCCGGGATATGTCGATTTTTAAATTTAATTCGGATCTCTGGTCACCGAAATTTTCTACAAGGATCGCTTTAAGAGCATCCCATGAATCTATTTGTTGTCCGGTCACTACTTCTAAAGCAGCACCTTTAAGTCGATTTCTTGCAGCAGAAAGTAAAAGCTTGTTAATATATGCTGTTGGGTTTTCTTTTTGCCAAAACTGTAAGAAGATGTCTTCTACAGCTCTTATATATTCTGATAATTCGGAAGGATTTCCTTCGAATTTTGGTATTTCGTTTAAAAGGGATGTGTGGAATCCTGGAGGATATCCAGCAAATTCGGGTTGTGGTGGATTTGCCATTTCCAAATTTGTTAGTAGGTTTCCGAAAAGATTTATTAATTCGTCGATGTCTGAATCCAGCGTATTAATTGGAATAAACGCGGCGTGAAATGACGCACTTTTTAACTTTTATTTAATTTTGTCTAGTTATGTTAGTAATGGCCTATTTCGGGGATCCTACCCAAAGAACACTAGTAGTCTGGTAATTAAGTATTCGCTATTCGATACACCAGATGTCTCGCTTACGAGCGTTCTTCGTGAACTTATTTACTAAAACGCAATTGTTAATTGTCAAATCGCACAATGGCCTATCTCCTCCTGAGGAAATTAGGATAGTTGAACGTTTTGAGTAATTAAATGCTCTTACAATTAAAATATTATTCTATGTTAGTATTAATTAATATAATATATTTTAAATTCAATTTCACATGAAATTTAAGACACTTGAGACTCACATATGTAGCATATCAGCTGCTGTGGCGTCCAGATGCTTACGTGGGTTGATTGCGATAATCAGCTCCGGGAACCAGTGGTGTACGACCTCAGGTTGTTCGTCCTTCAGCGTAGCGGTGTTTGGTTCCTGGGTGGAAGTCAGCGTTTTCAATGTTCGGAAATGCTTCCTTCCGGGTTGGTTTTTTGGTACAAGACGGAACGGCTTTGTCACTAGGCTGGTATACTTCTCGTGACCCTTCGACGATGCTTGTTCTCCAGGTTACAATTGGAATACGAGATTTGCGACGATGTTGATTGTTCTTAATTTAGGCTTAAGCGTTGAAACACACGTTTATTGATTTTGAATAAACGGCCTAAATCCGTACGACTGCGCCAGTTTTATTTTGTTAACGACAAAAAGGCTTTTTAAAAACAAGATTTATTTTAAAAAGTACAATTATGTCGGAGCAATGTTTGTGAAGAGGATCTCAGAACAGAACTGAGAACTTAACTTAAAACTAATCTTAATTACAACTCCTATGACGCTCAAACGAAGCGTAATATAATATACTTTATCTATTACCCATTCAGGGAATTCTAAATACATAACTGGCAAATGTTAACATAACCCGTTTTCTTTAATTTAGTTAGTAGAACACGTTTCCGAAATCTGAAACATCCTGTATATAGGGTGACTATTTTATCTTGTAACAGGTAGGCAGGTTACACACATTACAGCTGTTTGTATTCTAAAGATATCTTAGTAAACTTTACATTGTTTAAATAAATAAAAATCAAAGTAGTTACGTTGGATGTACTAAGAAACTACAATGAAACTATTTACTAATAGATAAGATCCTGTTTTGCAGTAAATACCTTTACTATATTTATTTCGTCGATTTTGCTTTACTCCACAAAAATAAACACGTGAAGTGCAAAGATGAATTACACCTCGTGCAAATAATCTGTTATGGAAAGTTTCATCTTAGTAGTTTCTTACAATTCTATGGAAGTGGATAGCTGCTGTGTCATTTTGAAATCACATACCCTATCTAACATAAAGAAGAATGTCTTCTAATTGAGTTGAGGTAAATCATTTTCTAATAAATGTAAATACATTTCCCCATTTAAACTGCTCAAAGAAGTAGAGAACACCGAAGAGTTGTTAACGACACCACACCACACATTTACAGCAAAAACTCTTTGAAAGTGTGCTTGCCGAAAATTGTGTCTATTTACACGTCATTAAACGTCATTTCGTCAGAAAACAGCATATTTCTTTAAAACAGTAGATCAGTAGTAAATGCGTTTTTTAAAAATTAGTAGTAATTCACTCGACGTGGGTTATGTTTGATAAGGCGTTGCACTAATGTGACGTGGTAAGAATGATAGTAAGAGTGATGGCTGTTAAAATTTTAAATACTGCACTTTGGCTGAAGCCTACAGTTCTTGCAACTGCTCCTTGGCTTATATAGAGATTACTAGTTACTTGCTCGATGACTGCCACTTCAGCTTCTACAGTTGTGACATGTCGTTATCTGACCTTTGGCTTGGAAAACTGTCCATATTGCCACAAATTTCTTTCCAAACGCCTAGAGCCATTATATTTTGGAAGGGGTTTATCCGTGTATTTTTGTGTATATCGTCGTGCTGCTAAGTCCATTCAACCAAAATCAACATCATATCAGTTTCCTCGCTACTAGAATACATTGGCGCTGATTGTTATTACCACAGGAATCTATACAAAGCAGCAACTTTGTACAGAAGTTTATTAAGTTTTGACAAAATAGTTGTTGTTGTTTGTCTGTCCAGAGGATTCGTAATGTGACTAAATATTTTTTTTAGCTAAAAAGAAAGGTAAGTATGGATTTCATTCACATGCGAGAGGTGTAGACTATCTGCTTCTTACAAGATAAAATAATCACACTGTATATAGACTTTATAAAATAGTAAATATATCGTTCAGATATGTTACTTTGATTTTTCGCTTTGAAATACTTAAAAATTATTTTATTTTTCGATAAGGGTTAAGATGAACTTAAATATAAGTAAATGAACAATATCTGAGCAATTACCTGATATTCAGGAAAGACGTCGTGTAATAATTATCAATATACAGCAGCCTGTAGAATATTGGCAATTTTAGTTAAAGTGGAATTAAAGACGTTTTTGGAAAGTATATGTTACTATTCTTCAAGAGGCTATATATGTGGTACTATATTTTAAAATGTGTACTGTGTATCTTGTATGTTAAACGAATTATATAAAATTAAACTAAGCGGAAACTAAATCCCCCCATTAACCTTACATCCATCTCAAAGTGTCATTATAATAATAATAGAATAATATTTATAAAGATGTAATTAATTTAAATGCTACTCATATAAAACAGAAGTTACTCTTAGCTATTTCTCTTTTAATAAACAAAGGTGAAGGAGAGAAAAATTGACAAGATTATATACTTTGTTGTTAAATGGACATTCATTTGCTTATTTATCTTTCCTCATTGCGGCGAGGAAAATGTAATCTCTCTGTTTCGCGCCTGCCGGTGTCTAGAAATCTCTCCAGCGCGGTGTAATTTCATTCCGGTGGGTGTGAATAAAATTGATGAAAACGAGCAGGTGACAAAGCAACTTACGACTTCCAACCAATGTACGTAAGCCCTTGTAATACCTAAAGTCCCTTGTAATCCCTTTAATCTGGGATAAAGAAGTTTAAAATCCTTGTGTGGTAATAGTATACATGTTTTAGAGTTTAAAGGCGCTTTGAAGGGTAAGCTCGAAATGTTTTAATGCTAATTTTCCTTTTTTGAGCGAACGAATTTCTGTGAGGTAATGCAGACTACAAGCCAGTCCTCACAATGCCTCAAATACAAGATATCTAACCTCGATACTAACTGACTTCGTGCGGCCAGGATCGATACTGGATGCGTTACCCCGTATTATTTATTTATCCACCACATCTTTCGCACGTTCGAGAGAGCTCTGCTTGAAGTACGGCAAAAAAAACTGAGACAATTTCAAAACCGATACTTGAAAATAGAAGCATTTCAGCCAACGCAATTCCGGGGATATTGAAATACTATCACAGAAAAACGAGATGGAAGAATATTGAAAATGTTCACATTGTTCTATATTACAGTTTCAGAGGGTGTAAGAGTGGCCATAGAAGAAAAAGTTTGAAATTCCACACCCAAATGTTTGGCAATGAAAGTATTGTAGCCCGAGTCATGACAGTTAACATAAATAATAATTAAATGTTTATAATAAGCTGGCAAAGACATTAATCAATACTATTAGCTTTTACTTTTCTTTGGAACTGTATTGAAACAAAGATTTACATGAAATGTTATAAAGAGAAGAGCATATTGTTCTGGTTTAATATTTGAAAATGTTTCATTTAAAATTAGGTATGATTTAAAATTAACCAAGCATTCGAACTATATAATTATTTAATTTTCAGCCTTTTTCAAGATGTTGTCACTGCTGTACTGTTCGTATAAACTCAGAAGGTAACCGGACTTTTGCATATGCTATTTTTCTCCGAACATTTCTATTCGAACTTGATATCGTTGTAACGTACAAAATATTTTTCCGGTATTGAGCAAATCACTACATACACAGACCTTTTACGAGGTTTCGACAGAGCAATATTACTTATGTTTAAAAAAGCTATATATGTTCGCAAGTTCTAGAGAGTACATAGGATGTATGTTACTGGCGTATTATGATTAGATATGACATGATATATTAAAAAAAAACACGTTTTCCAAATTACAGGAACTGAAAATATGCAAGTGAATACGCATAAATTAATTTGCCAAGTATAATGTATGCATTATCATAAAGTAGGAAAAATTAACATTTACAACACTTTTTTGTATATGATTCAATAACATTTGATCAATATTGTCTTCGTTCCCTAGAATAATTAGTATAGGAACACAATACAGGTCAACGAAAATTATGTTTACTTCTGCTTGGTTGATCCGTTATTTGGTTCTCTGTAACGTTTACTTCAAAAAACTGAATTCAGTTTTTATTATTTTTAATTTTTAGAGGAATGAAGTTTCAGTCAATGCTTGCTTTAATCAAGATATTTCCTAAAATCATACATATTAGAATTTGGTTCTGAACGTCTAGTTTCTGATAGTATATTTAAGATTGGTCGGTGTTAATTATCAAGGTTACCGTCGAAACGTGCTAGTCAGCTATTTTAGGTAGTTTGCTGAACAACAAGTTTTTATTAAAGCCATATACCGGATACGTCAAAATAGGTGGGCGCCACCCTACCAAGTATTGACGACGCATGTGAGTCTATCCTATCTTGTTGTGCTTTCCCCTTGTCTCGAAGCTGTTAATAAGATACACATAAAAGAGGAAGGGTAAACAAATCAACAAGTCTTACACTGTCCATGTTGGTTATAAATACGTACATGTATTACATAAAATAAGAAAAACAAAATATTAAACGTTCAAAGCAGGGCCAGAGTCGATCATATTACAATTCAAACACATATAATAAAAACAAAGACCTCGAGACGTCTGGACCTGTTGCCTCAGTCGCCAGTGTTTACGATATTTACGGTAATTATATAAAGAAACTAACTCGGTAGCCAGTTGCAACTGAGACCATTATCATAATACAATGCAAATCACATATTAGGTCCAACATACAAAGGCAACGGAAGAATTCTTAATTTATCGAAAATTATAAGAATTATACACCGCTAAGGACGAAGCAGTATCAAACTACAAAAAATGGTTACTGATCGTAATTACTACTGATATAGTAGGGCCAAACTGTTAGTGGCGAATGGTAAGCTGTTGATTTAAAGATAAGCTGCAAGTGTTAGGGTTATTACAGGTAAGCGATCAATAACGTATTCAGAAAATTTTTTGAATGGATAAATAAATATGTATAAATTCTTAAGTATCAGAAGACGAATCAGCTCCTAAATTAATTATTAAATGTTTCATTTCATATATTGGAGCATACGTCTGTTCAACTTTGACGATGTGTTCCACGCAATTTTTTCAATGTTTATCAATTTCACAAGCAGCACTTCTGATAAGACCCAGAACATTATCGCTTAACCTAGGCGAAGTATTTGTTTTTCCGACGTTTGTTTTCAAAGTGCTCCACATATTTTCGATCGGATTAAATTGGCAAAAATAGGGGTTATCTCTTTTGCTGATAATTTCAAACAGTTGTTAACGAAACCATTGTTACTTCCAGCATGGATAATTATTATGTGCTTTCCTCTAGAAGGTGGAATATCTATGACGGTTTTCGTTAAATTATCAATTCAACCTTTTCTGATCACGTCATGCGTATCATAACATGTGTCATCTAACCAAATTATTGATTGATTTTACCTACGGTATAAATTAATCATCTTAAGGTATTCGTCCCGTTACCGTACGATCTATTTCCAATGTGTACTGCCGTTTATTTTATAACTTTATATTTGAATCCCATTTAGTTGATAATGATACAGACAACTGTTACTTTATCTTCGTCAAAGGACGAAGGAAGCTCCAAGGCAGGTTGACTTAACCACGGTCGAAGCCTCCAGGTACAAGGATAGCAGAATCAAGAAAGAAGATAGCTAGGCTGACGTCACTGGTCTCACCAGATTATTGCGTGCGGTACACAAATGATATCGCCAACATGCTAATCGGTACGTGATCTTAATGTGTGTTCAGAATAACAGCGATAAATTTGACAAAACTAAATTTGACACATCTTATCGGAGTATTGTTTCAGATGTATAACTGAAACGACGTAGAGGAAACAGACTGTACGATATGAACTACGAGAGCGATAATCAACTGCACAAAGCGAATACTGCAACGGAAGCTTTGCGGAACACTTAAAACAAAAAAGGTAACGAGCCAATTTTATCTGTAAAACAAAAAGGAAATCACACGGTATTCCTACTATTTTGTTGATTCTGGTGCACACACACAATCCGACTTAACTTGTCGGCGTTTTAATTACGATAATTAATGGTAGACGATAAATATAACTAAAGATCAACTAGGCCGCATCCTAATTTTCTTCAAAAACCACACAACTGTATTCTTCCAGCGTTAAATCTAAACTGACCTGCCGACCGCCTTGCGTGTGCAACGATATCGAAAATTTGCGAATCAAGCTGTACTGGGACAAATATAAAAATCAAAGCCAAGCGTGCGGTAAATAAACGAACCTTACAATTTGTAACAAAATCAATGTAAGAAGTTGCTGTCAGTTTATAATACTAGTAAAATATTTAAATTGCAGGACACACGAAAGAGGCAATATGTAAGAGGGATTCGTCAAAAGAAGAATTTAAACAGGGGAATAGATGTAAAAACTTAGTACGAATAAAAAGCAAAGTCTAAAATTATAAATAGATGCAAATATAAATAAAGAAGAGATTAGAAGGAAGCTATAACAATATATAGGACGGTTTATGAACCACTTCTATTAAAAGCAGGAAGCTACACAGATATATTATTAAATCAATTGTTAGGTAACGGTTTTTGCCTGCTGTGGATATTATTTGAATGTTCGCTCAACAAACAAATATTTATTAAAATATACGTAGCTTCTGTGGGCTCTATAACAGCTGGGATGAATTATAAAAGTTTGAAGGAAAGGCCGTGCAGGCAAGTATTTCTTGGAATACGTGGCACAAATTAGCGGTGGCAAGTCTTAAGACGGGCCAGGAACGGTAGATTACATGGGGCAGTGTTGTTGGTAGCTAGGCGAAGCTGGCATATCTTTGGCGTAGTAACTGATTAATAGCGTTTGCGAACCTACTAACTAATTGCGAAGTGACTATCCTCCAAACTGAGGCAATATGCGAATTTGGTGTTACCACTTATGTGTTTATATATAAAAATGGGCTGCAATGGCAAGATCAGTTATTATAAGCAATGGTGTCCCGGGCGAGGTTATAGTTCACATTCCACGAAGTGTCATATGTAGTTACCCAAATAGTTATGTATTATCTACTTGTTATTATATTTGATGTATAAGCACGGGTTCCTATTATTGTTGTTATAGAAGATTGGCATGTCTACGTAAGTAAGTAGTTGTTGGAAACAGTAGCTTAGTGAATATAAATACTTATATGAGTAAATAATGTGCGTGGCATGGTTAATTATTATTCCTCTAGCAATGATTGGAGGAGGTAGTCAGTTGGTAGAGGTAACCTCGTGAAGGCATTTAGTTTGAATTAGTATTATTACTATGAATGTTACATCAATGCCAGGAGGGTATCGAAAGCTCGCTAATTATACTCTCCTCTTCGCATGTGGGGCCAAGGGGGAATGTTCCTCTGCGACTTCCAGTGAATAACAGAGTGTCTATCTGTACATAGTCCGGTTGCAGAGTTCCCTCTGGAGGATTGGTGCACCGGAAGATATGCATAATTGTTGTAATTACTCTACGATTACGAATGGCTGCGGCCACAGCAGTTAGCCGGCAGATGAGCTTCCGTATCCTGTTCGAATCCCAATTCAGAAGCAGGGGGCTGGAGGATCCCCGGTGAGTACAACTACCCAATATTTATTGTACAGATCAGGAAGTCTGTGTTCTATCCTGTCGCCTCCATTGAGTTGTGATCGCATCTGAAGTTTGTATATCCAGGAACTGCGTAGATGAAATGTAGAAGCCCTACAACTCTATTTAAATTTAAAATTCAGTAGTTTTAATTTGCTTCCCATAAGGACGACCATAACACAATGAAGCTTTAGCGATAATGGAAATGATTGTATAACTGTATAATTACCATACACATGCGATGCATCACTTATGAAGGATTATGATGCATTACTACAGATTCAAAATCTCATGGGTTAAAATTGAATCTAAAAAATAATTTCGTAGAACACTAAAAAGGATCAGAAATGCAGAAGAAAACGAGAACTGGATTGGAACAAATATCTTTAGCGAGCGAAATATAATATGACCAGTTGAATGGTAGGATTACGTAACATGATAATTAAAAATTAAGGATTTTCTAGAAAAGTAGTAGTTTTAAGAATAACTGGATGAAGGTAATGGGAGACCACGAGAATGCTCTGCGGAACCAATTTAGGTAAAACATTATATGAAAATGAAGAATAAATCATAAATGGCGAATCCTGATTACAATTAATACCATCGTTAATAGATTTATAGAGTATCCAAAAGCAGTAAGATGAAATGAATAAGACTGAAAAAGGAAAAGTAAATCTACGATCGTAACGAAATGTTTGATAAGCCTTAAGTCAGTATTTGTAACTAATAAAATATTCGAAAATATTGGATGTTAAAGTGAACGGAGTTATAAAAGGAAACCGCAATCCTTATTATAATCGTAGGTATGTGTATGAACTTGTGCTCCTTGAAGTAATGGAACAGGATGACTAGGTAATTCCGGATTAATGACAAAAAGCTACCGTAAATTTTAATAATTTTAATCGAAAAACGTCATTTAATTTTAAATAGGTAGCCTTACTTTACAAAGTTGTAGAACTATGAGTTTCATGTTTGATAAACTTTTTGTCTTCTGTACAATATTTCTAAATCAAATATTTAACTAAGCTAGGGAACACCGCAAGATTTATGCCGTCGCGAACGTGCATTACCTGAAATACTGCAGTTGCGTTTCTTCAAAATCCGTTTCATTTTCTCTTCATGGTTCTAGCATATTAAACGCGGTCAGAACTTGCTATAAATTTGTTTAACAGCTTAAATTTATATCTACAGAGAAGATATTACAGTGTCAATAGTCTTAATTAATTTATTTTGCCATAACATGCAATATCGTGATTAAAGCTGGAAAATATCATTATTCAATTTAAAATGAAATATACGATACTGGATTATTTACGCCGGAGGAAGCTGCATTTGATGGATTTATGATTATGGAATTCAGCTAAATAAATCGGGGATAAGTAGTGCAAGTCGCGTTGCGCCCTTCCCCGTATCAAATGCTGTTTGGGATTTGAGACCCTCTGAAATGTCCTGCATAACACTCGACCTTCTATGTTATTGTGGTTTCTGTAATATTCAGATCAATATGAAGTGGTCAAACTGCCTACGCACGCATAGCTGGATTTCGGGGTTTCTTCCAACACATACCGCATACTCGCAACTTTGAAACTTGTTTCGTGGTTTGTCTCCAAACATAATTATATATTTACAGTATTTGCTAATTAATAGAGTAAATACTTCAATAGCTCCTAAATATGCGGGACATTTATGATGCATTTAAAGAAGGCATCTGTCTTGTTATAATAAATATTATGTGCACCCAAAACTCATCTGCAAATACAAATATCATGTTAATATGGGAACAAGAAGTGAATGTATACTATGCATACAGAGTGGGTTTGACTGTCGCCTAACAAGCTACTTTAATAAAACTAATTTTAGGTACGTACAACAAACGCACAGTTTTGCGTTTGAAATGTTATCGACGTTACACGGAATGACCTCAGCGAAAAGTTCTTGCGATCATCAATAACCATGGGCCACCGATGATATTGCGTGAATACCGCTCCACATGTGGGAGTCGCGTTCGAGCGGCAGTCAGAAAAGGAAAACCGATAATGAATAAAAAAGTTGAAAGTTCTTGTGTTAACTGCTGATTTTAAGTGGTGGTAATAAAAACATATCTATAGTGGTTATAGATATGCTGTGTAAGTGCGCAGAGAAATTCCATGTATTAGAAGATGCAGATTTTAAATTCTAAACCAGCCTAGTTGAAGGTAAATAATTTAAAATTATGACCAGGGTAAATTGTTTCCATAAGTTCGATACTATGCAATTTAAAGATTTTAGGAAGTTACTGAAAACTTTGAATGAGAATTTACCATGGTTTCAACTGACTTTTATAACGTTAAATTGGTTGAAGTACCAGGGACTCATAGTGGGGTAGAATGAATAAATATAATAAAAACAATGTCGATTCCCACAATCACATTGGCACTTCTCTTTTTCCTAGAAAAGTTGTCTTCATTATGTTGAATATACTTCCCACTATTCCCATTCTATCATTTAGTTCCTTATCCAATTTCCCATTTTCTTCTATTATTGCGCCTAAATATTTAAAATGTTCCACGTGTTCGATTTCCGTCCAGATTATCATTGTTTTTGTTTTTCCGATATTAATTTTCATATTTATTTTCTTTTATTTTTCCTCTACTACTTTAATGTTGTATTGTAAGTTCTCCTTCGTATCTGCTATCAAGGCCATGTCATCCGCGAACATCAGTTCTGTCAACTGCGTGTTTGTCTCATTTGCCAGTATCCCAGTGTCAGTTTCTTCATCTTTTTCTCGGCTTTCTTTATAGTACCATCTAGTACCATTGCGAATAGAAGTGGGCTTAATACACACCCCCGACCTTGTCTTGTTTCAAATTCCTTGGATTCTTCGTTAGTTCTTCTTACTATGTTAGTATTTCCTTTGTACATGTATTTTATAACTTCTGTGATATTTTTATTCACTCCCCTTATCTGTAGTACTTCCCAAATGTCTTTCCTTCGTATTCTGTCGAACGCTTTTTCGAGATCTATAAAGCATAATATGTATATCTCTGTTCTTATTTATTAATTTTGCACTTGTTTGTCTAATTATGAATATGAGATCTTGTGCACTTCTGTTTTTCCTGAAGACACATTGCGTGTCTTCCAACGTTGGCTCTACTTTGATTCCTATTCTTTTTTCTATTATTCTTGCAAATACCTTTCCTGGAATACTGGAAAGTGTTATTCTTCTGTAGTTGTTACAGTTTCTTTTGTCCTCTTCTTATATGTAGGTAGAATAATGCCAGTTTTCCAATCCTTCGGTATTATTGGGCTCTTTAATGTATCGTTCATTATTTCCATTAGTTTGTTTATTCCTTTTTTTCCATGTATTTTATCATTTCCGGGGTTATTTTGTCTTGTCCGGGTGCTTTGCCTAGTTTTAACTTTCTTATTGTCTCTTCTATTTCTTCTTCTCTTATAACTTCTATTTCTTGTTCATCGTTTTCTGCCTCTTCCTTCTCCTCTTGATTTTGGGCATCCGCGTATGTTAACTCTTCAAAATATTCTCTCCATCAATCCATTATTTCACCTTCTTTAGTTATTATACGTACAGCCTCATCTTTTATATTTAGCATATTATATTCCTTTCTTTTCCTTAGTTGTTTTAGTGTACCATAAAATAATTTTTGATTCTCTCTATAGCTTTCTGTCATTTTATGTCCAAATTTCTCCCATTCCGTTTTAGCTTCTTGGATTGCTATTTTAACTTCTTTTCTTTTTTCTTTGTATATCTCGTAACCTTCACCTTTTTTTGTAGTTAAATATTTTTTCCACATTCCTTTTTTGGTCTTTATTTTTTCCGTATTTCATCTGTCCACCATTCAGTTTTTCTCATGTTGTTGTTTGTTTTTTTCGATTTGCCGCAACTCTCTTCCGATACTTTCAATATGCTGTTCTTGAGGTATTCCCATTTTTTTTTCTATGTTTGTGTTTTTTCCTTTATCTTTTAATTTTTCATATAGTAGCTTTTGGTATTTCTTTTGGTACTTTTCCTCTCTTAATTTAAAACATTTTATTTTTTCATTTATTTTTCTTCTTCTTTTGTCTATTTTTTCATGATTTAATCTTTTCAGTTTCATTATCACTAGGTAGTGGTCACTTCCTATCTCTGCTTCTCTTTTGACTTTTATATCTTTTACTCTTTGCCATTTGTTTTTGCTCACCAGAAAGTAGTTGATGATTGATTTCTCATTTCTGCTCTCTGATATTCTTGTATATTTATGTATGTTCTTATGTTGGAATTCTGTGTTTGTTATGATTAAATTATTTTAAATACATACTTCTATTATTCTTTCGCCGTTGTTATTTAATGTCTCTTCTCCTTCCTTACCCATGTATTCTCCTTTTCCACTATTCTTCTTTCCAACTCGTCCTTTTAAATCTCCCATTATTATTAGATTTTCTTCCCCACTATCTATTTGCTTTTGTAACTCGCCGAAGAATTTATCTTTTTCATATTTTCTTGCGTCATCATTTTCCCCATATGCTATAATTATTGTCCATATTTCTTCGTCTACTAGTTTTATTTTTACGGTTAATAGTCTTTCGTTTACGTACTCTTCTTGTATCACGTCTCTTAGTCAATTCGGGGCGATTATTAATTCGACTTCTTCCTTTGCTCTCTGATTCTCATCTCCTCCGGAACAGTATATCCAGTATCCTTTATGTATTTTCATTAACCCTTTTCCTTTTTTTTGTTTCCGTAATTCCAAGTATTTCTATACTATATTGTATCATTTCTTCTACTTCTTTCTCCATACTGCTTCTTACATTTTCCGTTCCTATTGTGATTTTTTTATTTTCACGACTGTTTTCTTTGTTTTTTGTTTCCTTTTCTATGTTTCTGTCCATAATCTTGTCTGTATCTGTCTCGTAATTTGCTTTATCATGATCTCTGTGGTTTTCTGATATCCTTAAAGAGACTTTGTATCCGTGTGTGTAAAGTATTAAATAATTCAAACTGACCGTAAAAGTAAATGGTGAGCAGACTAACGGATTCCTACGACTTAATCAATTTGAAGCTTTACATGTAACTATGAAAGTAAAAATATAATAGTATATATTCAGCGGATCTATGATCTAAATTGTCCGGCATTTACAACTTTAAAAGACAAACATCAAAGTCATTCTGAATCACAGACTTTGTGGCAAGTGAATTGAATTAGGTTCTATAGGAGCATCGCACTAAATTCAAGAACTTAAATGACTAGGTTCACGCTAGAAAAACATAGACCGAAACATTGAATAGGGATCCCCTTTGTAGACCTAAAACATAAGATGTGTTAAATTGGGACATTACAAGATATACAAAACACAAAAGCATCCAAAATTTATGTTATGGATTTGATCTTCATGCTATATAAACAAATGTGTTAATAAATTTTGTAATTGTAATTCTAAAAACATTGAATACTCAACATAATATTTAAGAAATATATCAAGGCCACATAGAAATTCGGGACGTTCGGGCGTGAGTACGATAACGTGGCCCATCGACACCGGTTTCTGTTAGGTATAGATAGTTTATGTTAGATTCAGTTGAGCCAAGGTACAATAAGCCCCAGTGGCTTCAGTGCCATAAGGGTATGAATAAACAAATCGGCATGCATGATATAAGACACTGTTCCAAGAATTTTAAAAATATAAACATATTTGATTACTAAAGTCTAAATCGTTAAACGACTAGTAGACAGGGTTTTATCAAACTTTGTTTTTTTTTCTGCTGAAATCCTAAAGATCTCTAATTCTTTATGCAACCATAACATATAATAAAAAAACAGTATTGCTTGAAATAAATTGAACTAAACCTAATTAGACCAGCAGACGATATTGAATTTTGCTTTGAGTGCAGACATTTTTCTTAATCTCATTATGGAACGCATGAGGAAACTGCGTTCCACTTTTTAGGAGAATATGAAGCATGTATGCGATTGATGCATCAAGCCTGCGGTGCAGGAATGCTTAACAACACAGAGTTGTGCTGGGCGTTTCAGACCGCCTAAATCTACTACTAATGAGTGATCAATTTGGTGCTTTAATATTTTAAACTGTAATATTAGCAGCACTGCATATATGACAACCGTCTTTTATGTGACAGTTGTGTAGATTAGTTTATTACAAAACAACATGGCACATTTAACGTCCCAAGAACGTTGCGAAATTATTAAACTTTATTATCAGAGACAACGCTCTGTAAAGGAAACGTGGCGTGGGCTACGTGCACTCTATGGTCCTCATAATCGACCAAGCGAACAAACAATTCGTAACGTTGTGACGAAATTTGAACGTGAGTTTACGTTGCTGGATAATCCCATAACAAATCGTGTAAGAAATGTGAGAAATGCAGACAACATTGAAGCTGTAAAACAAAGTGTTCGTGATAATCCAAATCTGTCTGTTAGACGTCGTGCTCAGCAACTGGACCTTACATATGGATCAACTTGGACGATTTTACGGAAGGATTTGCGTATGCACCCATACAAAATCCAACTAGTGCAAGAACTGAAGCCACCTGATCATGGTCTTCGTCGTGGTTTTTCTGCTTGGGCATTAGAACAGCTGACTGCAGATCCATTTTTTTATCGTACTGTGATGTTCAGCGATGAGGCTCATTTTTGGTTAAACGGCTATGTGAACAAACAGAACTGCCGGATTTGGAGCGAGAGGAATCCTCATGAATATGAAGAAACACCTTTGCATCCGGAGAATGTTACAGTGTGGTGTGCCATTCATGCCGGTGGTGTCATTGGACCGTATTTCTTCGAAAATGCTCAAGGACAGCATGTCACCGTAAATGGAGTTCGTTATCGGGCAATGTTAAACGAATATTTCTTCCCAATTGTTGTTGCAAACAATCTGGAAGAACTCTGGTTCCAACAGGATGGCGCTACGTGCCATACCTCTAACGAAACCATCGCTTTACTGCGAGGTCAATTTGGTGTTAACGTTATTTCAAGAAATGGTCCTGTGAATTATCCGCCAAGATCTTGTGACTTAACGCCGTGTGACTTCTTCCTATGGGGGTATGTGAAGTCGAAGGTCTATTCTAACAATCCACAAACAATAGAGAATTTAAAAATCAATATCCGAGCTATTATTCGTGATATACCGGCCGCAATGTGTGAAAACGTAATGAGCAGTTGGACAGATCGAATACGCCATTGTCAACAAAGTCGTGGTGGACATTTGACTGATATTATTTTCAAAACATAATTGAAATAAAATACTCTTTCGAATAAACGCTAAAGATTTTCTGTTGCTGAACAATTTTTGCGTTTTAGTTCACTTTAAAATCCTAAAGCACCAATTTGATCGCCCCTTACTACTAAAAATATTTTGCTTTGCTTTGGTAGATTCATTTCATTATTGTAATTCGTAATTAGCGTATCTTACGCCACCTTTCTCAGTAAACATAAACACATAATAGCCTGGACGCGTTTCGTAAGCATTTCTTCAAAAAATTTTATCTAGAGTTAGCGAAGGAACGCTGTTTTCCGAAACCGGCTCCGACGAGCTCGCTCGCACCTACCGTATGTTTTAGCAAAGCCCTGGCATAGTACAGACGTGTTGTGCATGTTAAAAATAGTGCGGTCCAAATTGTTCTTGTAATTTAAGTTTGTTCCGTCTTTTCGCACTAAATCTCGACTATAACGATGGATTAAATACCTACAGGAGTAGATAATTTAGTAATTTCTGTTATCGTTAGATAAGATTAAAATTGAAACCATAATCTTTTAATGTTTTCGCTAAGATGTATCGTTCTAGCAAAACTATGTGCGGCGGTTAATCGTTTTTGATGTTTAAAACATCTAGTTCAGTCGGTACTTTCGCTATTTTTTCGATGAAATTCTTTATAGCACAATCCAATACAGTATTATGAACTTGACGCTATCGGCGAAAGACGTCAGTTCCGTAACGTCAGCCCTGATGTTTCTTCCTCTCGCCTTTTCTCTTTATGGTCTTCAAACCAGCGAATGTCAACCTTTTTGGCGTCCTCTAGCCTGGAGCCGATGTATGGTAAGAACGAACCTTATTATCAAGTATTAATGAAAACTGTAATCAGCGATTATTTGTTTACAAAGTGCTTCGATTTGTGAGACGTAAGTAATTGTATTATCAAGAAACAAACTAACGCTCTGTTGCCAATTGTATAGTAGATGATATTATTAATTGCGCTTGTGTTGTGAAGTCAACTGATATTGACTACGCAATTCCTTTTTTTTTATTTTAGTGTAAATGTCGCAGTCAGTTTCGGCTTGAGCAACAAGGCCGGACGCCTCCAAGTGTGCGCACGGGAAATATTTGCGGGGAGATCCAAAGGTAATTCCGCACCCTTCTGCCACTTTAACCCTGTTTGATATCGTTCCTTAACTTTGAGTACTGTTTTGCTAGTACTCGCGCTTGCCCGCTGCGCTGCTTCCGATTTAATATATTTATAATCATTGTTTGGTAACCTACTGTATTGTGTACTTCCCATTTTGTGTGTGTTTTGTGATAAATATTGAGGTAAGGGGGAAATACATGAAGGTAGGTTCGACTTCCCGAAAGCTGGCGGTCTGTGGCCCTTTCACGAGGATCTTCGTTTAGCGGGGACTTGAAAGGGTAGCGTCCACTTATTTTGATTTACCTCGTACATTGCAGCAAGACTTTCTTCTTCTTTCTTCTTTCATTCCTCTCTGCTAGCCGAAGATCCACGTTCATTGGCAGGCTCGTGGGAACGATCGTTTATCCCGTAACACGAAAAAATGTAAATCTGCAAATGCATTAAAAAGTGTTATTGAACACTTTGTAATTTTTTTCAGATGATTTAAATCTGTAGTTTGAATGGTGTTATTTTAACACATGCAGAATTTTTCCTTCTCTAGACTTAATTTTCAGTGCCATAAACTTTAAAGGGTCGTAAATGTAACTATTATTTTACATGTCGAAGGTCGAGTGTCCTAGAAGCACAGTACTGTAACTACTTTCTGAACCTTACCAAACTGAATGCGAAGATCTAAAAGCATAACTTTATTATAATAGTAGATAATAATGTAAACATTTCTAGTTTATTACAGCTTTTGAATTTGCTAAAAACATTGATGTTTCCTTTTTTAAAACTATTAAGACATGTATTTTATTTGGCTCATCCAATACAAATATTTTAGCTATGGATCTGTTTTACCACATAGTAAAACTTCATCAAATATAAGCTACTGCTTAACTTATTACAGTCATGCTAGTCTCCCATAATATAATGCTTTTGTTGTGTTTCAAACACACTCGTACTTCATCTGTCATCGGCCCATGTAGGGTCTGACTTGCTTAATCACTGTTTTCCACCCTTCTAGAACCTTCCTTCTTCATCTTTCCACTTTCAGCCCTCTTAAATCATCTTCCACGTCTTCACTGCATTTTTCCAGACCTGCCTCGTTCCCTCGTCCCGTTTGGGTTCCCGTGGTATGTCTTTTGATTCCAACCACTCTTCATCTTGATTATTTGACCCAAACAATTTAACCTTTGTGTTTATTGTGGTAGTTATATACGGATCTTCTTGTAGCTTTCTTAGTTCGTGGTTCATTCGAGTTCTCCACTGGACCGTATCTTCGTGTTAGTATCTTTCTTTCGAAGATTCCAAGGGTTTTCTTGTATTTTTGCTCTAGAACCAATGATTCGTTTGCATATATAACTACTGGCTTTATTATTGTACTGTATAGTCCCTTCTTGGTGTATCTTGATACAGCCTTTGATTGAAATATATCATTCGTAGCATAATAGTTTCTGTTTCTCGCTGATATTCTTGCTTTCATTTCTTCGATTGTCCCATTGTCTTTCCCGATAGTGCTTTCTTAGTATTTAAATTCAGGTTTGCTCAAAGGTACTGTTATTTATTTTAGCGTTTCCCTGTTCTCTTCTTCCTATGTCTCTCGTCATCTGCATGTACTTGCCAACTACCTCCAGTCCTGCCCGTTTTTCTTCTTTTTCTAATTCACAGTGTGCCATCTTTAGAGATTGTTTTATGCTATGCTCACTACATCGTCTGAATATGCCAGAAATAGGTATGTTCTGTTCTAAATATTTTCTCTGGCGTTTAGGTTACAATACTGCATGTAATTTTCTTTATAAAGTGATTGTATTAATTTAGTTTTAAATTGTACACAGTTGACAATGGAATAATAAATATATATTATTGTAACTGATCAAAAATTTCATGCCTGGAAAGTTAAACTAATTTGAGTATTATTTGCTGCCCGCATTATCACGAGAGAATATAAGTTGACCTTTCACCAATTAACTATTCACGTTCGAAAATACAAAATTAATACCGTTGGCAACCATCTAATTGTTTTAGAATGCTAAACTACTTTGATTATTCCGATTCATCATGTGAGAATATAAGTCGTTCTTTCACCAATTAGCTGTTGCAGTTTGAAAATATGAAATTAATGCCGTTGAAATTGCTTTAATTGCGTTAGTTTGGAATTGACAATAATCCTTGATATTATGGCGAGAATTGCATAGGATTTAGTGGCTATTTCGGTATAATTCCATTAACAGCATCAAGGAGGCAGTTAGATCTATGAATTCGATTTACTGTCTTCTATTGCTAAGTGACGTGAAGTGCTACATCTAAAATTAACTCTACTGAGCTTGTTCCAATGTGCTTGTATGTCAGTAGAGAAGGCTCTCACTGAGTTAAAGTTGAAACCCGTATCATTTATTGCTGTTCAGGCTATCGAAGTTGTCACATCTATCATAATCTTCATTTTGTAGTCATTTCATGTTTTGCTAGGTTTAAAACCATTCAATGTGTTACAAGAATACACTTGAGTAATTCTGTTCAATATTTTTCCTTGATTTAAGAAAATTTATACTAGCTAAGAAGTTTAAAATCCGTTTCGTGGAAGAGTACGTTGTGTTTATATTATTGCAGTTTGTGCTACCCGCTGCCAGGCGATATTTGAAGGTGGTAAACGTGTGGGTGGCAGCTTGTTGCAGCGGCTGTCACTTCGATTAATGTCTCTTGGTTTAAACCCCATCCTTGATGTTTATGACAATATTAAAAACAATAATTTATATACAGTTGATTAATTATAAGTATAATGAAAATTGACAGAGGCCTCAAACAAAGAATTGGAAGCCTTCGAGATGTGGCTGTATAGACGCTTTTTGCGAATATCATGGACCCAACACGTCACAAACAAAAGTGTGTTAGAACAACTAGACAAATCGACGGAAATTCTGAAAGAAAGAAAACCCGAATACCTAGGACACGTTATGAGGAACAAACAGAGATACAGCTAATTTTCTTATTAAGCCGTGTAAAATAATAGTTTGATGACAGCTCAGCTAGAAGTGTTAGCTTCTGATGAGAACGATTTGGATTCAACATTATAGAAGATAATGTAAATTTGGTGGTGCAATCTACTATACAATTGCCCAGTCCAGCTTCGGCGAGCGCTAGAATGTGTTTAACATACTTACCTGCAATACTAATTCTTTTATGAAATTAACTTAAATGTAAGAAACTTGACATTACCTATGCGATAGAATACTTCCACTTGAAGAGTGTTCTTCAAACCAATATTTTAACCTTATATACTTCCTAAGACGAGAAGTACATTAAAATATAAAGCATCCGATTGGCCATCTCAGGGACCACTTAAAAATGTTGGTCAGTTTGGAAGATCAGGAAAGGTTGGTTTTATTATAGTTTTAATAACAGTTTAAGTGTTTCCTAAAATATTTTTTGTGTTACAGTTTATTTTTTTTTATAAGTGGTTCCTATACTTCAAGGGTAATTGTAAGTATCCTACATGCTCCTGTCTTCTTATTGATCTTGCTTCTGTAATTAATCTGTACGTCTAGATATATCATTACAACTTGAACAGGAACTCAACGCGAGGTATACAAAAACGCTGTATCTTGTACAGCTAAGTATATTGTGTTAGTGGACCGCGGTAGAGTAGTGGCCGCGGCGCTTGACTTCGGAGATATTATACCAAATTCGCGCAGGTTGGAATTCTGAGCACTGCATTTACCCGGGGGTGCTTGTGGTGTTTCAATTATAGTTGGGGCATGGGGTTTTTCAAGGGTGGGGCATGTTAGACTCGTCAATAGCACGACGGCTGAGCCAGGATAGGCTGGGTGGGATAGGAATCATGGAGTTCACAGGCAATCTTCGCTGTCACCGTAGATGAAAGGAAAATACCTTCCTACATCAGTTGCTATTTATTTCTATGACACTATGTAACAAATAAGACTTAAATTAATTGTACGTGTGTGCGTTGTACTTATAGTCTTATGGTACTAATTTCAGTGAAATACGACAATAGGGGTACCTGGCACAGGGGTTAGTGAGGTGTACTGCTGCACTTACGGATCTGGGTTCGATCCGGTCTAGCAATATCGGATTTTGCGCGGCAAATCAATCATGAATTGAACACTGTCATACTCCATCAACTCGACGGTCGTTACGAAAATAAAGTTCAATTATAAACGTTTTACGTACCTGTGGCAAAACCATTTTATTTAAAGATATTACGTTACCAAATACAAACTACCGATAGGTAGAGATTACAGACAGTGAAATTGATATTATGTAAAGAAATGTTGTTTAAGTTAAAATTGTTAAAATATAAACTGTACTATACTTACGTATTTCACTAAGGCATTACACAATTGGTCTTGAAAAAGACTGAATGTAAAAACTGCAGGCTAAAAATCCACAAAAAGTAAGAAATCCACGTAAACGACCACAAACGGCACAGACTCAAAAAGTGAGGTTATGTTGATGTATGGTACGTCCACAATGAACAAAGAAAATATGAGCAGTAAAACTATATATTGTAATAGTTGTATCAAGGAGCCGAAAAAAAAAACAATAATAACAATAAATAAAAGTGCAGAGGTTTATAGGGAGTTGTGTAGACAGAAATATACTGGCTTTGGTGGTTTGGTCGAGCACTGCAAAAATATCTAATAGATATTCCTTGCCAGAATTCAAAATGAAAATGTTATAAAGCTTTACAACGATTGAATTCTATTCAAATTATAGTCATAACTATTCTATTGCGGCTGTCAATGATATGTATATTTCTTAAAATTATAGAGGGTGCGACGGTGCCTATTGCCTTTCGCCGCGTGAGGCAGACGCTCACGTTGTTCCCGCTTAAAACCGGCCCTGTATATTTATGGTTCGCATCAGATCTGCTCTAGCTGTTGTTCATGGGTGAATTCTGAAGAAATGCGATTATACAGGTGTCCCATGAAGGTCCCATGTCAGGTCACTACTTCACTTATGTGTAGGAGAGGTGAAAAGAAGTCGAAACTAGAGAGTGGTCATTTTCTCTAAATCGACTATTAAATAAGTTGTGGCCTGTTTTAGTTAAATACTGAATCAGCCGAAACGATAATAGTTATTTATTATACGAGCGTATTAGATGAATGTTTAATGAGGAATATGTTTAACCGCGCAAGCGGCGCAGCCGCGAGCGCGTTAATATCGCAAGTTAAACATTCATTTAATCCGCGAGTGTAATACAACGTTTTATTCAATTTTGCCTGATATAATAAGTCCAATTCTGAAGAGAAAATTTTAAGGAAAGTCATCAAATAGGCGAATTTTATGATTATCACGACAAGATCACAACTTCTGTGCCCCGTTATCTTGACAACGACGAAAATTTTTATAAACACATTTCAAAAAATATTGTTCGTGCGTCGAGGAGTTTTCCGCGAAAATAAAATGGATAATTTGTGCAACGAATTGGATCATGATGTTTTTTCTGATCCAGAACACGGTTTGGTTGATGGTGATGCTATAATGGAAAAACTGCTTCCTCGGAAATCGAAGGATTTATACAAGAAAGTGTACCAGAATTTTGCAACTGGCGAGCAGAGAAAAAGCAGATGAAGTTACCGAAACGGTGATATTAAATTATATTTCGGAGCAG
>JABXWE010016675.1:0-53952 GCA_014611495.1 Limonius californicus | reverse complement strand
AAAAAAAAAAACTCAAAAGCCGCCACTTGCAGCACTCGATATATTTACGGCCCTCCCCTGAAGATGTAATTTGGGAAGACACCGGAGTCATGATAGGTGGAAGACTGACTGACGTAAAAACGCAACGGGAATCTCCACCCTCCCCCCCAAAAAGTTGCACCATATTTCGAAACGTTACGAAATGTTCTAGAACGATTTTTAACACGTGTGGCCTTCGAGAGAAGCCGAAAACCAATTCCTGAATACTAGCACTGTTTAACAACGGCGAAAAATATCTTACAAAGAAAAACCTCTAACAAATCCTGGACTCCATTGGTCATATATTATTTCAGGACGGAAAACACCAACAAACTCAACAATGCTCAATTCTTCAAAGACGCAATGTAACCAAAACTGCATCCAATACACAAACGGCAATTAAAATAGCGTTATTAATTCTTACGAAGCGGCAAACAAATTACGGAATTAATTCATATAAAGCCGCAAATTCTAAAAAAACATAACAATATTCCAAACTATTAATGTCAGCGTAGGTTTTCGGTTAGAATTGAAATTAAACGAATCAAACCTTATACCACCGAATTCGCAAAAAAGAATGCTATGGATATTTAGAAAAACATACATCCCACTTATAATTAAAAGAGTTGGTATCATTTCCATCAAGTCCTTTTAAACTGACAATACCATCATTGTATTGGCTATATGTTGGAACCTTTATCTAGAAAATTTTGTCAAAATCGCTGTTGTCGAATTTGCATTGTTTCGTTCTTTTGCCTAACCCTGTACGTTTTTAAGACAACAGGAAACTATAGTATTTCGATTTTGTTAAAGACGAATTATTATTACATTAAAATTAAAATAATAGAAGAAGTCGGAAATTAAATACCAGACCATCCTGTGATAAAATAAAAACTCTTACCGCTAGGCTATTGCGAAAACATACAGCTACTGCCGCATCTGTATCACCATACTGTTAGTTCCGGTACTACTAAATGATTATTTCTATGCAGTAAATTTTCAAATACATAAATGGTAGTATACAAATATTGCCATTCCATTTATGGTGATTAATTAATCGCATTCCATATGTTAAACACCTATGTGCCAGTTGAAATCATATATGTACACACGGTATATAAGGAACCATCAAAATTAGAAATTAATTTCTTTTCAGACTCACAGTTTGCTTTTATGGTCGCTATTTTTCTAGGTTAACTTAAAACAAACCTATACCAATTTGAAAAATAATAGCCGAAGCTACAGCCTCGTACTGAAGCAAAATTTGAACTTAAGATCGTAGCAAGCAAAAATAGTTCGAGGAAGATGCAACAAATTGTTAGAACTGGTATTTAAAATTTGTTAAAATATTTGGATTTTTCCTTAAAGTTTAAACAGCCCAAAATAGCATGACGACAATTTATCATAAAAATTTGCATAGAAATCCGCAGTCTTCCGATAAAAGTAAAAGCCAAGGTATGTACCGTATTTAGCACCGATAACCCGAATGGAAATTAGTAGCACATGATGCCCACATTGCCTAGCAGCAAAAACCGATTCTAGCACTAAAGATGCCAATGGGTGAACGTACTTTGTTCAAATTATTATATGCTGTGCACTGTGTTGCAACATTTACGTCGTAGGTACTTAATCGATTTACGGTAGTACTAATACGGACATAAACTCGATGGGATTACCAATTAGATGCCTTAATTTATAGTGTGCACTACTTTTGAAGCTTCTCCTTTCAGTTTTACGAAACAACGCTATCACTGACGGAAGCTTCTAACAAGCAAAGCCGCTTTTAACTACATAATATATCCTGTACTTAAATACGCCTTGTATATGAGAATTGTAGCAAACCGCAAATAACGTTGTTGTTGAATATTCGATGATATCGTAGGGAAAAAAAGCGTGAGTTTTGTTAATGCAAACGAAGGCCCTAACTGAATTGGCATTGTACTGCAACTATCAGTTGATAATAATCGACCGTCAAAATTGTATTAGCAGGTAATGGATATTATTGCATGTAATTTCTATGTTATTTGTCATTTTTCTTTGCAACTACACAAAGCAATTGTTGGACTAAGCAACGCAGAGGTATTTTTATCAGATAACGGTGTTTTTCTATAACCAATGTCATTGTTTATATATGAGGTTATGTATACACATCATCAAGCTACTACATGCCTTCACCTAAACGTCCTAAACAAAACTGAATGCCTACTCTTTGTGAAGGCCCTATACAAGAACATTTTCCTTGGGACTATTTTCGTCATCAGGTTTTACCGATAATGACACAATTTTTATATATTTCATACAGCATAATGTATTTTATGTATATTTACGCAGAAATCTCAATGCCTTTTGTTGCAATGTATAATTCAATAAAATTTGGTGAAAAACCCCTATATAAATTACAAATCTCTAACCATCTCAACTGAATGTCATCAATTCATTCAAAATAGTAAAAAATATCAAACTAATTCACGAACACGCTTTTCTGTGGTTTAAAAAAGTTAGAGTAACTGTTTTCTATTAAAATCTTTTACCGACCAAAAAGCAAATGAAAAATAAATGTATTACTTTGTCTTATAAAAACAATGTTTTGTTCTAAATTGTCCTGAAAGCAGAAGATTATCAGCTACATGATGTATAATACAACCCTCTTACTTCATTATTCATAATTTCATTGTTATTTATCATTTTTCTTTGCAACTACACAAAGCAATTGTTGGCCTAAGCAACGCAGAGGTATTTTTACCAGTGTTTTGATATACCAATGTCATTGTTTATAAGTGAGGTTATGTATACACATCATCAAGATGCTACATGAGTTCACCTAAACGCCCTAAACAAAATTGGATGCCTATCCTTTTTTAAGACCCTATACAAGAACATTTTCTTTAGGACTATTTTCGTCATCGGGTTTCGCCAATAATGACACCATTTTTATATATTACATACAGCATAATGTATTTTATGTATATTTACGCAGAAATCTCAATTCTCTTTGTTGCAATGTATAACTATAAAATTTGGCGAAGAAACTTACTTGCACTGGAAGTAGCCGGATTTTAAACGAATTTGCTTCAACTCACCTGAAACAGAGACATACGCATGTTAGTAATGACAATGAGACAATTAAAATAAATTTGCTTAAATAATAATATCTAAATAAAAGTAGATTTAGTTAATTGTTGTAAAGTGCATAAATATTTAAACCTATAAACGCAATAAGAAACAGAAACACAAGACCGTGAGTCATTTTAAAAGATAATCGAAATAAGCGAATGAGAAATATTACAATTTGGTGTGATTAGTCAATGATTGCAAACCGCCAACCTGGTACACGGAAAAAAATGGTTCAGAAAATATCACTATAATTTTGTAATACGAAAAATGTAGTAACAGTTACTACAATAACACACTCGGTTACTTAATTTGTACACAATTTTGAAGTCGGGTGTAGTACTGTTAACCATTTTTTTGTAGTACGCCTGTTGTGGTAATTTTTAAAACATTTGTATGAAAATTTTATTCAAGCTGTAGCAAAATATTTCATTCTACACAATATGTACCGAGACGAAAGGTAAATATAAAAAAATTCTACAATTGTAGTATTAAAGCAAAGAATGCTACAACTTTGTAGCATTTAGATGCTGACCATCCGCGATCAAAATATAATAAGGGCATTCATAGTGAATCACGTCAACTGACTACTTGTGCGCAGTGAGGTAAAATTGGTGAAAATGGATGTAGTTACAGTAACTGCAAGTGCATCTGACTTGTTAACAAGCTGGGGTTTCTCCCAGCTAGTAGAAACGTTTCAAGGTAAGTAACTACCGAATACTAGCTAACTATTCATGTCCACACAATAATACAATCAATCCTTACTTAATAATTATGGCACCGTTGGTACAGTAATGGAAATGGATGTATGTGGCATAATTTAGAAAACAGAGGGCTATAAATGTAGGTATAACATCAGTTTAAATGAGATTTCTTAGTTACCAAAATTTAAGTAAAACTACGTAGCACAGTGCAAATTGCGTCAGCTTTTGAAACAGTCAATTAGGGGAAGTACCGACCATTTTCGGTTCTTTATAAGTTGTATATAAGTGCTATTTTCCTACATCCGTTCGACTAGTTTACTTTTCTTGCAAGGCCGATTTCTTGGAAAGTCTACCTAAACACCATCCTTTAATTTCAACTCTAAAGATACACAATACGCAAACATTTTACATACTAGGTAATATACGCGATCTGATCTGTCTCATTTTTACGAGTGAAATTTGAACACCCAGTGGTAGAAAAATCTGTGAAATATACTCTAATACACGCAATCCTCAGTAGGTTTTGTAAAATATAAAATTATATTGTTTAGAAAATGAAATTGATGAAGAAACGTTCTTGAATTTAACTGAAGCCGATATTAAGGAGCTCATTCCCAAGCTGGGCCTAAGAAAAAAATTTCTGAGTAAACACGCCGAATACGTTCTCCTGCAAAGGGTATATTATGTGACTATAATTTGTACAGTAGGTAGTAGCAATCACTTTAAACACATTTTGTAGGCCTTCGAAAACCCCCCTCTTCTCGATGACGACGATTTAATGAGCCCAAGTGGAAGTACAAGTACACTGGAGGAAGTTGAGGAAGATTTACCAGGTAGTCAGCATCAAAACAATTACGGGCAATTGATATTTAATTTGTAAAGGTACAATGTTGTAATTTCAGCTGATCGACAATTTACGTACCCTCAAAGGGCCACAGTAGGACTTCCGTATGAGTTATCAACTCATACAAACGTATGTAATTCTAGAGTTGTTTTCTAATTTAAATGTTATTATAATCAATTTATTTTTAGTATGTACGTAAACTTATTGATAAAACAGATGAGGGTAAAGAAATAGCGGCGAGCTATGGTCCCGGAAATAAATTTTTAAGATCAAAATTGTGCAATCTACTTATAAAAGAAGAACTCAAAGATGATAAGAATAAAATGTAAGAAAATAAGAAAGTTTGAGAAAATACAGTATATCTTCAAAAAATTTGTTTGTTCCAGCATATCGACATCAAGATTTATAGAACTGGCCGATGAAATTAATCAAGTATTTTTGCACGAGAGGCCTGAAATTTATTTTGTACCGTATGAAAAAAATGTAAATGGTCGACCAAAAGCTGCCAGAGGCAAACTTTTTTCATCTTATCACTATATGAGAAAAAATCTCAAAAAATTGGGTTTAATACCTAGTTCGTCTAAAAAACCACATAATTCTACAAACGAACATATTGAAAACGAAGGTATTTTTATAATAACTAAATATCCTTTTTAATATTAAATAAATATTTACTTTTAGAACAACTAGAAGAGTATATACAGTGGTTAAAAAACAATGTGTCTCCCTTTCCTGAGGTCATGCAAAAGTGGCAAGAGACCACAAAATTACGTTTGCGTAATTTTCCTAAGGCAATTCATGACTATTTTGAACTATTTCCAGTGCTAAAGCATCCACAGGGATATACACTTTTACTACAAGATTTTGCAAACTTGTATTCCGAAAAGAATAATCTGCTCTTTTCTACATGGCCAGTAATTTTCCCAAAAATTTTTTAAATTGCGGAATCGAAAAAAGATTCCTATTTAACGCAACTTATTGACGATTACAAAGCACAGAAGCAGAATGACGTTACTGGTAATACTTATATTAACATTTCTTTGTGTAGCTAACGTTCACAAGTTATTTTAAAATTTTAGATGGTGTGTTTGTATTAAGTATTTTACCCCTTTTACTACCATGTGTAAATTTAAGGGTTAAAAGGAAAAGTACAGAAAATACTTTCAAGCCCAGCAAGGTGGAGCAAATGAAGGCTTTCATTTTACATGTTAAGGTAAACTATAAATGTGCAAAATAAAATAGATGAAATTGATAATTTTTATTTATAGGACATCGCAGATCTAGATCCGGAATTACAACTCCGACGAGAAAATTATATCGTACACCAGTTAACAGAACAGCCAATAGCAGCTATTGTTGGAGAATTAAATAATATCCAGGCATCCTTTGTTATCGTAAATGATATTAAATATAAACTGGAGACGCCATTGAAAGCCATAGATACCTGTTTTAAATTGTATCATACCCTAAACGCAGAATACCCGAAAGAGGTAGAAGTTACCTGGAGCTTCTTACAGCAGTACATCTATAAACTGACAACTACCTACGATACTAAGTATGTATCTGTAAACACACTTATAGCTGATATTGCGAGACTCGATTGTAACTAGAGTTCCCATATTTATCATACTTACAGTTCTGTTACTCTTAAGTTTTGTACCTATAATATAGTTTTTTTTAAGATGTTTGTTACGTGTTTTTACTGTAACAATCGTTTTTTGTCCGGTAAAGCATTCTTTTACCATTTTAAATTAGATCACAAAGAAGTTGCAGACCTTCGTTGTGGACAAAAAAATTGTTTTAGAATATTTTCGACGTTGAAATCATTTAG
Source organism: Limonius californicus (assembly GCA_014611495.1). Taxonomy (NCBI): domain Eukaryota; kingdom Metazoa; phylum Arthropoda; class Insecta; order Coleoptera; family Elateridae; genus Limonius; species Limonius californicus. The sequence goes on along the minus strand of JABXWE010016675.1, from coordinate 47,444 downwards.
GAGGCATATTCATCAACATTTTCAAGTGAAAAGTATCAAAACTGTTGAAAACAATAAAAACCTTACTAGCAATAGTAAGAAAGAACCGAATCATAATTTTTCAGAAAACGTTTGTGAAAATGATATTCTAAATAACAGTAACCTAATTAATAACGATGAATTTGAATTACCTTCAAAAATAAATTTAACAAATTTAAATTTATCAGAAACTAGCGAAGAGTTTTCTAACCGGATTAAACTCTTTATTGCAAACATGTACAACAATTCGCTAATACCTAGAAGTTTTATTCAATATGTCATAGAAGAAGTAAATGATATTTTTTGCAAAGGACTAATTGAGTTAATAAAAAATGTCGTTCATGAACAACTAACTAAATGCAGTTGCTTAGAAGAAAACTTAAAAAATTGTATAAATTTGTTTGAAATACTTACTAATGCGTTTTCCAAGTTCCAAACGGAATATAAACGTTTAACTTATTTTAAAAATTGTGGAGAATTTATTCCTCCGGATGATTTCATTATTGGTTACCGAAATATTTATAAACAAAATAGTTCCTCTGTTTCCCTTAAACCTTCGGAGGTAACTGGTAAAATAATTCCACTAAGTAAAGTATTTACAGTTTTATTTGAAAAACCTAATGTTTATGAATCTATTCAAAATCATATGGAGAAGATTAAATTGTCAAAAACTTACGTAAATTTTATACAGGGGGAATTATGGAAAAAGAAAAGCCTTAAGTATGTCAAAGAAAACAAACTAGTGTTACCGCTATTTTTATTTTTTGACGACTATGAAGTTGGTAATACCTTAGGTTCACATGCCAACAAAAATAAATTAGGTGCGGTATATATTAGTATTCCGTGTTTACCTCCTAATTTGTTTTCTTCGTTAAATTCGATCTTCTTGTTTGCCTTGTTTTATTCCAAAGATAAAAAAGAGTTTGGAAACAAGGCTGTGTTTTCTGCTATAATTAAAGAATTGAAAGCTTTACAAGAGGATGGAATTCAGATTAAATTAAATGGTAATGACATTCGAATTTATTTTAAATTGGGTCTAATAATAGGAGACAATTTGGGTATACACTCTATTCTGGGGCTTAATGAAAGTTTTTCGTCTACACGGTGCTGCAGATTTTGTAGAATCACAAAAGATCAGTTAAAAATCGCCTGTTTTGATGACGGAAATTTAAGTAGAACAAAGGAACCATACGACGAAGATGTTGCATCCCATGAACCTTCAACAGGAATTAAAGAATCATGTGTTTGGCATGAAATTCCAGATTTTCATCTTACAACCAATTATGCAGTTGATATCATGCATGATATTTTTGAAGGAATATGTCTATATGATATAACAGCTTTAATAAGAACTCTGATTATTGACCTTAAATTATTTTCTTTGGACATACTCAATAGCCGAATAAGTTCTTTTCATTATGGTAATACAGATAATTTAAACAAACCACCTCTTATTACTTTGGATAAATTAAAATCTAAAATAAAAATGTCTGCAAGCGAAATGTGGTGCTTTGTGAGAAATTTGGGTTTGCTTGTTGGAGATTTTATTCCAGAGGGCCTAGAAATCTGGAATATTTGGATTTTGCTTAGAGAAATTATTGATATTGTTTGTTCCCCTTCTTTACATTTTTCAGAACACATCAGGCAAAAAATTTTAATCCAAGATTACTTACAACTTATATTGCTGTATTTTAAATCGCTAAAACCTAAACATCATTTTCTCCTACATTGCAGCATGATTTTAGAAATATCGGGACCACTGGTACATTTGTGGTGTATGAGATTTGAACAATATCACAGACAGTCCAAGCTTACATCTAATGTTTCTGGGAGCTTTAAAAACATTATTCATACCTTAGCAAACAAATGTCAACTTAAATTGTGTTGTCAAATACTTAACCCTCTTAAAAAAAATATTGAATACCCAGAAGCCACAGAAGTAACAGACAGTGATTATCAAACTTACTTCAAGGACAGAGATAGAAATTTAATTATACAAGTAAAGCACGTTACTGTGAGTGGCGTATGTTATAAGCCAGATATGGTTGTTGTCAGAGAAGCTGTAGATTTACCATCGTTTGGATTAATTGAAAAAATTTTCATTTTAAATGGCCAAACGGTACATTTCTCTTGCATCAATTTGGTTACAAGACATTTTAATAATCATTATTATGCATATGAAGTTCAGAATTGTATTGAGACTCCAAAAATTCTTGTACACCAACAAGAGTTACACGATTTCGTAACATGTTTATTAACGAAAAAAATGGAGAAAAAATTTGTTTCTTGCAAATACGCTTTGTAAAATCAACGATGAATATGCCGTTACTGTTATTTGAAAATATTCTAAAATGCGTATGTTTAACATGTTTCTGTTTTAATTTTACATTTACTCTTATTAATCTTTAATGTTTTTGTACGAATTACTATCTTTTAAATAAACTTGTGGTATTTAATATCCGCTTTTAATACCCCCCCCCCCTAACCCTATTTCTTTACAATATTTAGCAAAATATACTACAACGAAGAGCAAAATCTACTAAATAATATTCTACAAAATAATATAAATTGTAGCATTTCTAACTACATCTATAAGCAAAATTTTCTACAACATGTAGCAATAATAACTACATTAATTTTATATTCTATTAAAATTCGTGGCAATAATTTTTGCAAATAAGTGCAAACTTTAGAATAAATTGTAGTAAAATTTCCTACAACAGTTTGAAGCATATTACTACAACTGAATGTACATTTTTTTGATACAAAATGTAGCATCTGGTACTACAGAATCAGTACTACAAAACTTCGGAAATCTATACTACAACGTATATTTGGCGCCTATAGCACTACAAATTGTAGCTGCATGATCTACAATTGTAAAACATTTTACTACAAATTTTTTTCCGTGTAGTTACATCCCATCAACCAGTTAAAAAGTAAAAAATAACAATTATTACTTTCTCGGTGCCGTTCAGATAATTGGAATACGCGATATTGCTTTTATAACATTGAATAGCGATTAATATCAGTGATATTCAACGAAATTAATACAGGTTTAAGAATTTGTAAACATAGATGTACTGGCAATTATGTAAATCGATATAACAATATATGGATGTATGGAAATAAATATTAAAAAATATCGGTAAATATCAGGATGTCTATACATCGATATATAAACAAACATTTATCACATTTGTTTATATATCGGTATTCTCTCCCACAATTAATAAGGGTAAAAATTACTGATATTCTAATATTTAGTACCACACCGAAAAATAGCTATTTATCAACGTATAGCTATAAAAAATATTAGTTAAACATATTTTTCCACTGAGATTGTTTTAATAAAACAATATATGGCTAGCCATAGATAGATATACAGATGGATTTTAACCGCACAATTGCTATCAAAAACAAAAATCCTAGATTTTACAATGTCAATATAGCAATATTTGTTGTTATATCTTGTTTACAGGTATAACCACATATCGGGAACCCCAAGGAAGGAAAAGGTCCCGCTAATGTAACCTCAAATACCATTGCGCCTGCTCAACGAACGACCAGATCCAACCACGAAATTACCAAAAATCAAGATCAGAAGGAATCCTAACACTGAGGAAAACATCAAATGAAAAGTTTACTGTGACCGAACTAAGAAAGGCGATGAACTCGTTGAAAAACCGCAAAGCAGCCGGACTTGATGACATACTGAATGAACTACTAAAAAACGTTGCAACAACCATGAACTGGCTGCTCGACTTCTTCAATCACTGCTAAGCACCAAAACAAATCCCAAAGACATGGCACCAATCTAAAGCGGTGGCAATATTGAAGTAAGGGAAACTCAAGAACGATAAGGGAAGGCCGATAGCCCTTTTATACACAATGACCAAAGTGTGCGAGACTCACAAAATAAAATTGTGCCAAACATTCACAAAGCATTTACACCAGAACAAGCGGGTTCTAGATCAGGAAAGTCTTGCACAAGTCGAGAACGGCTTCCAGAGAAGGGCGACGACCAGTGCCGTCTTCATTGAGCTATCGCCAGCATCTGATACGGTCAAGTATAGAAAGTTCGTGAATAAGCTATACACCCCGACCAGGGATTGCCATCTAATACAATTACTACAACCGACGATTCCAAGTGGAATTCAAAGGGAAAAAGAGCCGTTGGAGATATTAAAGGGACGGACTACCCCAGGACAGTGCACTGGCCCCCATCCTTAAAAAATTCCACAAACGAATATCCCGTTGGTCCTACTTTCGGAAGCTTCGCATATGCGGACGATTTAGCGATGGTCAGTCAATCCAAAAACATCACAGAAATGGAAAGGTGTCTAAATAGACATCTACACAGACTAACTAAATACTATTATGAAAATCAATTCACACCAAATCCCACCAAAATGCAAACATATCTTCTCCACCTCAACAACCGTCAAGCTCAAAGAAATCTCCACCTCACTTGGAACTCAGTATCTCTCCAACACTATCCACACCTGTATCTGGGAACAAACTTGATCGAACACTTAGCTACAAAAGACACATAGAAAAACTTAAGGTTAAAGTATCGGCTCGGAATAACATTTTAAAAACTGACTACGAGTAAATCTAGATAGAGAGCAAACCCCCAAGTACTTCGCGCTTCGGCGCTAGGGCTATGTTTTTCAACAGCAGAGTAGGCCTGTCCATAGTAGGAAAGATCCGTACACACCCCAAAATTAGATTCCGTTCTAAATGACAGTCTCAGAATTATCACAGACTGCCTAAAGCCAACAAACGCAAAATTGCTTCATTTACTATCTGGCATTGCTTCCCCCCCCCACACACAAATCAGAAGAGAAGAACACACCAAGAAGACAAACCATGAAATACAACCCCTACATGGTAACAATTCGGACACGCAAGACTGACATTGAGACGCAACTTCCTAGCACACACCTACTGAGCCATTTATACAATCAATAGATAATATGAAGACACACATATGGGAAGAATTCACCTGAGGAATTGAAATCACCGCAGGTTGGCCAATGTCTCAGACGCCATCCAGTGGCGCCCGCTTAAACTGGAGTACTCAGAAAAGCCTGAACATATTACGGGTTGGTGCGAGAAGGTGCAACGCGAATATGATGAATGTGACCACGGAGTTCAACTTACTACGATGCACCAACTGGAGAGCCGTCTTATATTCAAAATGATTTGAACCATAACATTACCATCGATGAAATATCCGGCGAAATACATTAGAACACATATTAAAGTTTATTTCTCAACAGGCCCAGTAGTTTACAACTCTACTACCAGGTGACAGGCGGACTAGTTGTGAAAATGGCTGCCAGTGGTGGGTAGAAAATATTTTGCGTCTTACAGCCAAGAACTCTATATTCGAACGTCGTACGATCAATTCCAGCGAACAGGCTGCTTTTGTAAGGGTAAATCGTCTGGCAGACCCTCGACTTTTGAGGCTGATGTTGAGAGAATTAGCGAATCTTTTTACCGTAGTCCTGGAAATTCTACAGCGAGAGTAGGCCGGGAGCTTGCAATTTCTAAGCCAACTGTGTGACGCGTATTGCGTGAGAGTTTAAAAATGCACCCTTATCCAGTGCAGTTGCTGCAGCACCTAACTCAGCCTCAGCTGACTAAAAGTCTGCCAGACGATTTAACCTTACCAAGACAAGACAAAGCCTGTTCGCTAGAATTGTTCATACCAGCTTCGAACAGAGATATTTACTGGTGGTTCTTTATGAAACCGTATACGCGCAATTGACATTGCACGCTCTACACTGACCTCCTCGCATCCATTTTCACAACTAGTCCGCCTGCTACCTGGGAGAAGAGTTATAAACTACTGGATCTGTTGAGAAATAAACTTTAATATGTGTCCCAATGTACTTCACCGGATATTCGATTGTTGGTAACCTATTTCAGAGGGAACGTGTTATGATCCAAATCATATTGAAACTCTCTGCATATATTGTAGGTTATTTCAATAGTTTTAGTTGTATTTTTGTAAGGGATTTCCGTCGCTTATTATTATATGCCATTGTTAATAAACTTTGGGTAATATGTTCGAATGTACCACGCCTCAGTTATCTTGGAAACGGCCGTTTCTTGACACGTGTTTATTTTTTGTAAAGGGTCTGTCCTTTACGAGTAGACCTAATTTATGAGGGCTACAAACATACAGTAAACATCAACTTTCATATACAAGAAATGGAATTATAAAATAACTACCCATTCGGTAGTTGAATTTTATATTTCCATATTCCGTTTCTGCGTTTTCGTTCAGCTATTTATTTCAGGTATTTAAGTTAACAATATGACTTTGATTTAGTTGATCTCAAGTACGTAAGATATGCCACGACAAATGACTTTAGCGCGATCTGTTGTTGTGATAAAGGGTTGGTTTAGTTTAGTCCATAACCTCCCTAAATTATTACTTTTTTTGTTGAATTTTACCCTCATGTGTGATATTCATTAAATTATGGAAGTTATTTCTTAAGTTTGGTTCTTCAGATTTTCCCTATAATTAATTTATTTTTACGAAAATTATTAGTTCCAGAATGTATGGGGCCATAAAATTGTTCTGAAAGGACTCTTGATCTAAACGTCAAGAGGCACAGTTCCTTTCAGGTTCCGTTAACCTTTCACCAGCCCAGCGTCTTAAGGTATCTCTGCTGCAGGGTCAAGTTCCATCAACCATTCACCTACCCAGCGCCTTAAGGTATCTCAGCAGGTTATGGGGTTCCCTTGACGATTGCATTTCGTGGTATCTCAGCAGCTTACGGGTTTCCCTTGGCGATTGCGCTTCGAGGTATCTCACTTGCAGGATCAAGTTCCATCAACCATTCACCTGCCCAGCGCCTTAAGGTATGTCAGCAGGTTACGGGGTTCCCTTGACGATTGCGTTTCGTGGTATCTCAGCAGCTTACGGGTTTCCCTCGACGATTTCGCTTCAAGGCATCTCAGCTGCAGCGTCAAGTTTCCTTAACCCTTCACCTACCCGGCGCTTTGTGGTATCTCAGTAACAGCTTACGGGCCTCCTGTGATGATTGTGCTTCGAGATATCTTGTATGCAGACCTATCACTTCATTTTTCTTCTTTGGTTGTAACTGAGCAAAAATAGTCTAAATTTCCAAAAGGAATCGTTTTACTTGAGATCGCATGCGCTACCCCGGTTAAGGTTTCCTAACCTGAAAAAGTGAATAGTGCAGTGTAGGGTAGTGTATTTGCACCGTCTATATTAGATATTTACGTTAATAAAAGTATTAAACCTCTCTGGTGTTTTATTTCACGCATTTAGCTCAACTACTCTAGATTCGAACCTAAGACAATCACGACGAGTCACGACGAACATAGATAAACACAACACACAATTCCGTAACGTTACAATATATACTAAATACCGATACACATAATACCATAATTTGCGAATCACTATAGATTGATCGACGTACACATACATATATCGATACGAGCATCAAGATACTTACCCACAAATACATCTAAGTAAAACCTATACCGATACATTAAAATAGATATTGATAGAATCTTATCATTTTTAAGCCTTAGTAACAGGTAAACCACTTTGAAATTTTTATTTTGAATATCAATAATTAAAAATTATTAATTAATGATAATATACTCACGTATATTAATATATTAGTATATTTGTTAAATTTTTATATTGATTAAAGATGATGATGTTTAATAATTTCATGTTTAAAAAACATGCTTATGGCCTGATTAAATGGCCATAATAACAATGACATAAAATTGCATGTAGCATTATGAACCCTTAACATTAAAAAACTGTTATCCATATGTCTTGTTTATAATTACATTTTTTATTAGACAGTTAGATACTAATATTTCAAAAATACGTAAATATTGTTATATGTTTCGTTTCCCATCCCGCTTTGAAACATCATTCGAACTTTATTTTTGTATTTTTGATTGCAGTGTTTTATTCTTGCATCGAAACGGTTTCTGCCAAATTTTAGTTATACTATTTTCAAACACTTAGTAAATGTATTTTGCTTTATTTTTTATGTTTATTCACTACTGTGATTAATTACCGACGCCAGTTGGTCCTATCACAACTGGAAATATCTGTCCGGGTGTTCTACTCAAAAGGAGAGATTTTTCACGTACGCAACAGTAGTTAGTTTTTACTTCCTTTCAGAGAAAAAGAGTCAAATAATGCCACTGGCTGCTATTTGTTTTTTAATAAAGCCACTATTAAATAGATATCCACATAATATATTTACCTTTTAATAGCGGGCACTATTTTCCAACATCAACGGAATTATCTAAATCTTATTTGGAAACAACCGCCGTAGTCAAAAGTTCGATTGACCGGCAAAGTCAAGCAGGGAGCAATCGGAATGGCGTTATCGTAGCTTCCGTTATAATACCAACTTCCGAATATCTATTTCCGCTCAAGTGATCTCTTGTTTATACACAGCGGCCACTCGCTTTGATAAATCGAAAACATGTTTACCTACACCATCAACAAAAACGAACAAGTGTATTACGTGAGATGATGGGCTTTACATAACACAAAACCGCTTGTATCACTTCCGATACATTTTTTCCCTTCAAAAAAGAATAATAGGACGAGGTCAACAGGGATTTAGTTCCGCCTGTTCTTGAGTTTAATAACAGGTGCTTTGACACGAAAGTGTAAAAAATGGATTATGTCATTCGCTGTGTGGTAATTTTTACGTTTTTGTTAGTTTTCTTTTGCTTAACTACGCAAACAAAAATTGTGATCGGTTATGAATCAAAAACTGCTGTTGACCTGTTGCTTAACTAAAGTAAACGACCTTAAATAATCTACAATGATTAACGTCAAACTTGACAAATTACTGAATCCTATACACAGAGTTCAAATGCGAGAATGCGTATACTGGTAGACCATGACCACTAGTAAACAAAATTTACCAACATAATATTGCGATCTTGAATAGATTTTCCTGCCTACTGAGTCTTTTCAACATTTATCGCCGAACTGTGTAATGGTATTGATTTGGAACACGTTTTAAAACTTTCTGTGAAACTTTCTCATTAACCCTATTCTACAAATTACTTCGATACCGAAATGTTTACCTTTAAACCCAAATTCGTTCCTTTCTGAATTCACCTTTCCATACACCTTTCCGAAATATATTTCGTTAGACCCTTTCCATCAAAGACCTTCCGGAAGTCCACAAAACGTACTGAATGAAATTCTTTCCCACTGTAAAATACCTTTTCTATGGCGACTTTTGGAAAATGTTTTCCGTTTTGGTCAAAAACTCCCTGTTTGGATTTTTTATAAATGACTTTTCCAAAATACTATCGTTATGAACAAAACGGGTTTTTAAATTCTTTTCAAAAATCACCTCTCCATAAGACCTTTCCGAAAAATAATACCTTTTTGAACAGAATACTTGCCAAAACCATCGTCTTCCGGAGACGCTCTTCCGCAGTTTCCATTTTGATTAAAAAACCCTCTTTGGAAATAGTTCTCTACACAAGACATTTCCAAAATGTTTTCGTTATGACCAAAATGATTCATTTAATAAATGACCTTCTCGAAACGTATAGAACAAAATGGCCTTTTGGATTAGAACACTTTCCTCTCTGACATCACCTGTCTATGAGGCTTTTCCGAAAATCTCCCCGTGGGTTCAAAAATCGTTTCTGCTTCAGCCAAAAATCCTCACTTTTTAAATTCCATTCTACAAATTCATCTTTCTGATGAACGTACAACGAAAAGATACCCTTTCTTAAGGACTTTGACTGGATAAGCTTTCCGAAAACCAACACCTTTTTGATCAGATTATTAAATTAACTTCTTCCTGAGATGCCCTTCCGAATGGTTTCCGTTTTGGTCCAAAATATCTCTTTAGGATTTTCAATCTTGTATAAAAGACCTTTCTAAAATGTTAAACAAAACGGTCTTTTTAAATGAATTTCAATAAATGACCTTTTAAAGATACCTAAAAGGAAATCTTTTGGATCAGAACACGTTGCTTTCTGATACGGCCCCTCTATATAAAACTTTTCCGAAATTTTAACGTTTTTGTACAAAAAACGTTTCTTGTTCAGTCAAAATATTCCACTGCTGAAATTACGTTCTATAAATTGACTTTTTAAGTACTTTGAGTAGATGACCTGCCGAGATATAGTGTATTCGAGATCAAATTGCTATGCCATCGGAAACTATCATTGCCTCTCGAGATCCTTCCATTTTTTCCATTTTGATGGAAAAATTTCTTTCGATAATTATTTTCCGAAGTGTTTGCTTTTTAATTTAAAAAAATGTTTCTTTATGTTGATCTTTTCCAAGAAGGCCATTTTAGAAGTCTGAAAACAAACCATTTTCTATAACATCCTAAAACTTCTTCTTTGTAGGCTTTTGGGTAAAATTGCTTTCCACAAAAGATGTTTCCGTAAGTCCGCAAAATTAAAAACGCCTTTTGTAAACCGGTTCTGCGAATCACTTGATCTGGGTGTACTGTTTTTAAATAATAAAAAATCTTCTTTCTGATATTGCTTGCAGTAGAAAACTTTTCCGACGTTTAGAAAACGAAACGTTTCCTTTGATCCAGTCATTTTTCCTTTCTGAAGTTCCTTTAATAAATCTCCCACGATATGCCGTAACTAAATTTCTTCTTTTGGACAAGACCAGCAGCTAAATTTCTACAACGATCAAGAATGAAAGATTTTGAATTTTGAAGATATCCATGAAAACACCAGCCGAATGCACAAATTCGCCCCAATAATTGACGAATTTCCATATGAAATGCACCCCGAGGGACCAATCATGGAATTTGTGTCGACCCCATTAACACTTTAATTTCAGCTTAATTTTGGAAAATACGTCGAAAGGCCCTAATTCGGACGTCCTTTAGCGCGGATTAGTTTAGGGTTGGTCTGTTTTAATCGAACACTTTCAGTCCGCAGCAGTTGTGCACTAAACTGATTCCAGCATGATTCATTGCCGCAATTCCTACAAACAAGGGTCGTTTTGCTGGTATAGATAATGAAATACAATGTACGAAAGCTTTTAGCAGGATTTGCTACACCTTTATGTAAATCGATTCGGTCCTAGGGGGTGCTGCAAATAAAGTATGAGCCGTGCTCGAAATTCAGGGTCGCCGGCACACTTCTTGCTGGCTGTTCAAATATTTATGGTGTATTAAAAGCTCTCGAAAAATTAACTTACTTTGAAACAATTTTACTCGAAGTACGAGGAAAAAAATTGGCAAGCAACACAGATTGGTTTCCAATTCGTCTGAAACCTGAACCTGAAACGTGCTAGTTAGTCATAAATAGTGTTTTCAAATACCATCTTTAACTTAGCGATTAAGCACAGATCAATCCACTGCAGGGGATTTTCGGAGCATTAGTTCCCGCGGAAATGCAGTTCACTGTTTCAGGGTAGTATGTAAATGTTCTGGAACATTTATGGAATCATTAGACGGCATTCGTTGTCGTAAATCTTGTAAAGATTTGAGTTGGATTGCGTAAATTTTACTTTTTAAGTGATCCCACAAAAATAAATCTAGCGAGGATACATCTGGCGACCTTGTGGGCCATTCAATAGCGCCTCTTCTTCTAATTATCACAAATGCCAGTCCAAATATTAATTTTTCAAGGTTAAGTATGTATTTCGTAAAATATTCTCGGATTATAATCTGACCAATAAAAATAATTATGGCGTTTGACTGTACCATTTACGAAAAAAGTGCATTCGGCGGAAAAATAGACGTTAAGAGGAAAATGTGGGTTATTTATCGACTGTTCACTTATAGTCTCACAAAACTGTAAACGGTTGTCAAAGTCGTTCTTGTAGCTAATGAATCTTGTAGGGACAAAACTTGTGATGTTTCACAGTTCGTTGAATACTGCTTCGATTAATACCGGATACAATAGCCATTTGCGTTGTACTCAACGTAGGATCGACAACAACGTAGCCCAGAACCGCAACTTCCAGCGCTTCATTTCTTACCGGTTTTTCAGCATTTCCCTTTTTATTTGTGACAGACACGGTCTCCCAAAATTTTCTCACTCTCTCACTCCAAGATATACTCGCTATTCACAAGCTTATCTGTATGAACAATACCGCGCTAATCTAATATCACATTCATTGTTTCCGAAGAAATTGTTTCAACTCTTTCTGAAATCGAATAAACCATTTTAAATGCTCAAAGAAAACAATGGCAAGTTTTTTCAAACCCTCACAAAGAATGACAAATGACTATTTAAGGGAATTAAAGCTTTGAAACTTATCGATTATCGTTATTTGTATGAATTAAGTTTCATTACTGCTTTCTTTTCACATAATTATTTGTAAATTTTTAATAGTATAGTAGGTAAAATTGTATCAAAGAAGTACCAGTTTACAATTCTTATAATTGTTTTCAGAAAGACTCCTTCCACTGATTGTTCAACATCAATGTTTTCAAATTTCCCTGCTGTGAAATATTTTTAAAAAAGGTTATTACGTACAACTTCTACAAATTCTAAAATATTTTAAAGGAACCAAAAGATCAGCCGATACATTTAAAGAAAATGAGTTTGGAGTCAATCCTTATTAAATGAAAAAATTCAAGAATCTATGTTCCAGAAAATAGAACAACGATACTTCCATAACTAATTTTTCAACCAAATTTTAATTTTATATTTTGTGTCGACATTTTAGATTATTTCACAATGATTTCGAATAATAAATAAAATATAAATCTATAAAATTTATTGAAATGTTAACCAGTACAGTGTCCTCTAACTTAAATAATATACAGCTTGCAGAATTCGGCCTCCTCGCAAACTATCATCGCTCAAATCAATTTGCCTGTAATATACCGATACTAAAATAAATCAAGCACAAAGCCTTGAGTTATCAGAACAATTCAGCTATACAACCCTCGTCAAGACGATTACGAATGTATTAGTAATTAACGCCCTGGCAGCATTAACTGATTACTTTACACTTTACATCCCATTGTGTAGACAAAGAAATTATAATATTCCATTCTACCTACTGCATCGTCTTCATACAAATAGTCATCTAAGCCTGTTACTTTAGTAAATTATATTTGCCACGACAGCCTTCGGTGGCCTTTAAAAATATTAATGTCATAACCCACCTGGAACAACCTTCAACTATTTATTGTCAAGGAAATAACTTACTTCTGCAGCAGCTACTGACAGCCAAAATTATATAATTTTCTATTTTTAAATATTTTAATTTAAATATGAATGAATTAATAACTCTTGAAAATGTAATTTTGAAGCTACGATGTGAAAGGACATCTTAATACAATTCTCTTCAAATATTCTCCTCTAGCCTAATAATTACAGCTACGGAGATGTTTTGAAATATTTTATTTTGCCTGTGTACTGAAAAATTGACAACCAAATAAACATAAATTTAATATTATTATTATTATATTTGATAGTCCTTCAACAATATAATTTTAATGTACAATAAAAATGTAAGTAAACCGTGACAAATTTATAAATTATGAAAGAAAGACTTTTCTGTGTGGCTGTTTCTCTTATATTTTATGAAGACCAGAACCGTAAATCACGTTTTCTGATTATCGAAACTCTACATCGGAAAATCCAGACGCTATTCTTAGATCAGAAAGCTTACTTCTATACGAATTTACTGAGTATCGAAAATCATTTTTCTTAAGAGTTTCCTTAACTCACATCGTAAAGTAAACAAACGAGTTTAGTACACATTACTGCCCTATTGTAAATGTTGAAGCAGCATTGTATAGAAATAAGTATTGATTACTAAGTACTCTCTCAGAAATAAATATTTAATGACAGCCTTATCACATCGGCCATATCAACATTGTACGTAACTGTACATAAAATGCAACAAGCACGCAAGCAGTACGTACATTAAAGGACACATAAAATTTAATTAGTCCTGTAAAATGACAAAACAATTACCTGTAACATTGTACCAATACACAAAGGAAACTTAGATGAAGCTTCAGCGAGTGCAATTAATACTAGGAATTTTATAATTAAATGCAAAAATACAGAATGCGTGTTTGAGTAAAAAGAAAGCCGAGGAAAGTAATTTCTTGGCAAACGGGGCATGGCGCAAAATAATTATTGTTATTGCTAAAGTTTTGTTTATTTATAAAAGGAAGAGATTTTGCAATAATATCCTTAGGTGGATTACCGTAATTAATTGCAAGCGATTTACAACATAAGTGTACATTTTCCAAATTTCAATCGAAAGCCTGAATACTGGAAGCAGCTTGATTTTCAATTACTGAAGTAGTAGTCAAATAAGTATTGCTAGAAATAAGAAACCATGAAAAGTTTAGCCAACGCTATGAGTTTACGATCCATTCATTGATTGTCAACCACTGGAATATTATTTCATCATACATTACATACCACATAAAATAAATAATTAATAAAAGCTAATAAATGAAAAACAAAAAACAATTACAAAATGCAGGGGGAATGTGTAAACAAATTAGTAATTTCAAACTGTGCATTATGAGATTGGAATGGCAAGTTTATCAACAAATTGCTATTACGCTGTATATTTTATAAATGGGTCTTGATTGCAAATCGACTAGATTATATTCTCTAAACATGTCGTAAATTACATCATTTTCCAAGACACTGGCCAACATGAGTATCAACCTAATGAGAATTTTAACTAACGGTGCTTTTAATCAATAGAACTTTTATCCAACGAGATTTAACCAGTAGAACATATAACCAACCAGAATTTTAACCAACAGAAATTTTAAGTAACTAGGTTTAAAGTAACGACCATTTAGTACTTAATTTATTGCACCTTTACGGGCGAGTAAAAACTTAACAATAATCTTGAAGATGCATCTTAATCCTAATTTATTTAATGCACTTCTGATGATTTCAACCTATCTTTATTTAAATCCAGCTTAAATTAAGTAATTAATAAAAAAGAACTTTCATATTATTTTCACACAGTTTAAGTATTCTTTTACATTACTCCCAGTAAAATTCAGTGGCGGCTCGTGAGTTAAGAAAGAGGGTGGGCACAAGAAAAAACTGCTGGAAAAGACGTCTATGAGTAGTTTCATCGGCCTCCAAAGCAATGAAATTTGCAGATTTAATTTCTTTTAATATTTCCTGCTTGTAAATGTGCAACATTGCATCTAGCAATTCGTTCTGAATAGTTTTTGAGACGCCTTTAAACACTTGTGAACCTTTCATAGGTATTGCAAGCACAGCGTCTAATTCGGCAGCAAAGTTGATTAACCCTAAATAAATTCCTGGATTGTCTGACGTTAATGTTTCATCGTGACCTCGCAACGCCAGTTCAAAGGCGCCGCAAAATTTAATACACATAATTAACCGGCGCAAAATATGACGATTTTTTTCCACGTCTTCGTTGTTATTAATTTTATGTAGCAAATAAGCACCCTCTAGTTGTTCACGGATGTCCACTTTGCCTAAAACACTAAAATCCATGCACGCATTCATGTGAGAATCGGAGGATGTTTCTTTGCCCTCTCTGCAATGTGTTTTAAATCATTCACCCCTTGTTTATTCCACGCACTAACCTCTTTCTTAAAAATTAAGCACATAAAACAAAACAGTTTATTTGTTACTGAACATCCGCACATCCAATCTTTCGTCTTTGAATTCAAACGCGCGATTGCGCGAAAACACAAAACACTGCGGTCGAAATCCAAACGTTGACTTTAATGGCGAACAATCTGCTCGGTGCCCCATTCTCCTGGTATATCGCGTATAGCGAAGATAACCGATAGGCAACCGAATCGCCTCAACATGGGGAACAAATCAGAGCGTTCCCCGGAACATAGTTTTGAGCGTGTTAGCCGCGCCTTTGGTGCGGAAGGAAAATTTGATACCATCGTTAAAATAATGAAATTAAAATAATGCACTGAATTACATGCGAATTTCTTTCTGTGTTTATGTTGGTGGTTGGGTGGTCACGTGCCCTTGTGCCCTTTAGTACAAGCCGCCACTGGTAAAATTGCCCTAGCTAAAACTAACAAGGTGCAAGCTAGTTTTGGAGATTCTCAAACTCTAAATTCAGTAAGTTGAGTCTATTTATAGATACCAAAAATTAATATGCCAAATTCTAACCTTTTTAAGTCGTTTTGACCTACTGCATGTCATTCAAACGTAATTTGTTATGCCTAATTCTGCTAATAATCAACATAATTTAATGTAATATAACCAAGTTCACACGATTCGGCGCAAAGTATGTGCAATTAACATAAATTAGAAAATTTCAACCTAACGTGTAACTAATAATTTCAGCCTTGTCGCAAGAAACTTAATTTTAATTTTAGATATTTGAAGTAATCTTAAACAAATTTTCTTTGCTCACAGCCTAATTTAATTACATTCAACGTCACTCAGGCACATACAGTTAAATCAAAGTAATATCAGTACATCTAACATACATTAGTCTAGTTTAAGTAATTTCGGTGTTTGCATCATATTCCGTAATTTCTCAACTCTTTGCACTATCTACTCAATTTACTAAAATTGGTCTATTTCAGTATTGTTCTCACAAAATTGCAAGTAAATATCAGCAAACACTGACTCGGTTTGACATATTAACAAGTAGTGTTCAAGTAATTTAAGGAAAGTTGAACAACTTTGGTGTGCCTCTATAAATACAGCAAAGCCATAAATTCATTTTAGTTTGCTCTTAAGTAACTTTCTTACAATTGAAGAAGGTATTTACAGTTAGAATTAAATAAATCAATGCAATATATTGCACAATTCTCAGTAATTCTATCTCAACTGTATAAAATGAACACCATGTGAATAATTTCATTTATATAAATCGTTCTAATTAAACTGTTTTCGGCCCAGTTCTACCAAAATGTAGTTCAACTATAGTTCAGTACAACTGTAGTTCAATATTGACTGAAGCCTATAGTCCAGTTGTACGATCAGTGGTTAGATCGCGATCTACAAAAGAAGTTAAAGTGATAGTTGTGTTACGTTCGTTTGATTTTGCCGCTGCTTACGAATTAAAGTTTTATTTTAATTGCCGCTCTTAAGTCGATTACTATTATTATTTCCAAAGGTTAATTTATGGGAGGTCACTTTTTCGGAACTTAAGGCAACGCGAACGAGTATGTTTAGTCGATATGCCGATCGAAAGCAGTTCTTAGAATCCTTTGTCTGCCGAATGATCCTGAAATTCCTACGCTACCCGGAAGTTCCACGGGGAGTGATTTGGTCTAGAATGCTTGCAACATATTTCGTAATGTGGTGAAATACTAACAACCGCTGTATATTGGCATTCGTTTTTTCGGAGTCGACTTAAGATCTCCTTTCGACCCGGTTGCTTGCTAAGACCTCAGCGCTGACGACAACTACTGCAAGAGCGGTTAGAGTTTCGATGGGTGTCCATTGCGTGAATTTTCGTATGGCTGTTATTACCGTGGGGTGAACAGAACCATCGACAAGTGTCGGATCTAATAAATACGCTGGATTTAACCCTTGGAAGGCAATTCATTGCGAATTTGCTGATCGCCTTTGGCGGATTAATATCGAACCCCTATTCTGACCCTCTGGATGTGCCGCTGCTGCGACGATGCAAGAACACTCGAAATTTCCAGTTTCCTTAAGTTCCAAGGAAGAACCTAGGAACACCCTAAATTGTACCTCTCTCTCTACTCCCTACCAAGAAAACTAAGGTAAAAAAAATCGTTAATTGTGCTATGCTTGTTCCGAGATTAATTTGACTATTTTAAAGCGCTGACCAACGCAAAAGCGACCTACAGTCGCCAATTGCTATTAGTTATTACTCGTAAAGTGTAAGTAATATCTGTAAACTCGAACGTCACTGGTTGCGCAGATCTGTGTGTTTAGTAAAGTAAATATCGTAAACCAGTGGCGGCGAGCCCTTTTGTTTGGACGTCTCATACTTTTGTTTAACTACAATTATTACCGTTTAGATTGTATTTTTTTTTGTAGTATGTGTGTTACGCAGCTAAAGCAGTAGAGTTATATTTGTTTTAAAATTCACCATATCTTTTATTTCTGTGTGTTTTATGGTGCATGCACTTTGTAAGCGTTAAATACAGGAGGAGGCACAACAAAGGTGAGTTCGATTCCCATAAGCTGCTGGCTTCTCGACCTTCCACGAGAATCTGCAATCAGCTGTGATTTGGAAGGTGGCGTCCGCTAATTTTGATCTACTCTGCACACAACTAGGTACGATTTTCCCTCCCGTAAGCGTTTCTCGTGAACCCCCTCCCCCCTACTCCTCTGAGTTTAGCCGAAGGCACTTCCATCTTTCCTGCTGCTCGTTTGGACCGTAACAGTTGACAAAACTGAAAATATACTCTCAGTTTTTCAAACTAACCATTTAGGTCTATTTCTGTCAATTATTCGTCATTCATGTAGAGTTGTGTACGTTTCAATTATCAATGTGGTCGTATGGGGAGGAAAGGGAATAATATGTCTATTCACAGTAACAAGGCTTTATTACCACAAAAAGGAAAAAAATGCCTGGAAAATCTATATATTTAATTTTAACTTATGTTATAGTGTTTGAGTGATAGTGATTAGGTAATTTTAGGAATCAAAGACTATATTTGCCATAAAATAGCAAGCTATTTTCGTTTGTATAATGTATGTCTCTCTGTATTTCACTGACATTAACATTTTTAATAACCGCCAAATCCTACTCGAGAGGTACTAGAGGTGGACCATCTAAACTGCCAGTACTAACTGAAGATACAGATAAAATCATTCTAAAAGTGATAGGCCAGCAAGCTACTGGAATGATTTCAGAGTTTGATGGTGATTTCGAAGAAATACGTAGAATGAAACATTAATTATCGCCTATACCTATTTTCTAATGTTTTTTTGGACACATAATAAGACACAGAGAATACAACCTGATACAACTTATATTAGAAGGAAAAATAAATAGTAAAAGATGTCAAGGAAGAAGAAAAAAGTCATGGTTTAAAAATATAAAAGAATGGACAGAGCAGAACATGGCCACTCTACTCCATGTCACATACGACAGAGCAGAATATAATATGATGATTGCCAACCTCGTTTGAGACGGCACCGAAGAGAAAGAGAATGTTTTTTTTATTACATAGAAAATATGTCACCCCAAGATAACTTCTGCGTGCTAGAAGAGTGTGAACTGGATGGTGCCAGAAAAAATATGAACAGCACAAACAAAGAAGAATGTATGTTAACGTGTGAACAGAAAATTGTTTAGTTTTATTCTTCATACGACTGCAATCTATACATATATACAGTGTGGCTGTCTGAAAACGAACCAAACGTGTTCTGTGACACTGAACCTCAATTCTTTGAAAAACTCCCCGACACGTCAAATTCATTTCTCGGGGGGGAGTGGGATGCGACTATTTCCGTTCGTGTATCTTGATCCCTCAAAATTGAGGTGACATTCGCCCTAAACATATTAAATAACAAGAGGTATCAAAAGACATACCATTTGAAAGCTCGATGAATTTGCTTTACAGTGGTGTTTACATTTTCAGATTGCGAATATTAGTTCCCGCAGAAATACAATGCAAAGTTTAGGGGTAGTAAATGTTCAATACGAGCACGGGACTGGGTTATTTATGGAATGATTACGCGGCAGTGGTTGATCGTTTGTTAGGCTAAACATTTGAATGGTTTTTTACATCCGCGTCACGCCGTATTTCGTACTCGTTCTTTTAAATTTAAAATCAGTTACTCGACTTCAGAAAGAGTTGAAATAATTTCATATTTCTTCTGAAACAATGTATGTGCCAGTAGCAGCGTCGAATTGTTCAACCAGCAACATGCCGATAAGCATGTGGATAGCAAGTATGTAGAGTTAATCAGAAAATTTCAGTAAACCGGGTAAATAGAAAGCGAAATGCTGAAAATCCGGTAAAAAATTAACCGGAAGTGGAAGCCGTAGTTCTACGCCACGTTGTTGTGGATCCTACATTGAGTACAAGGCAAATGCCTATCGATCGCCGTTTGCGATTTTATGAGACTATAAGTGAACTGGAGATAAATAATCCAAATTTTCTTTTAAACGTCTGCTTTTCCGACGAATGTACTTTCTTCGTAAATGGTACGGTCCATCGCCATAATTATCGCTATTGATCAGATTCTAGTTCGAGGATATCTCACGAAACACATACTCAACACCCCGAAAAAGTAAATGTATTGGTTGCATTTTTGGAGAATGCCTCGTTGGACATTTGCCTGCACAGATGTACTTAGAATATTGTTACACGACAACATGAATTCAATGTTAACTGACATACAGAAAGATGATCATTACCTCAAAGATCATTTCATATATTTCAACAGGACGGAGCTCCTCCGCATTATGCACAGGTTGTTCGGCAGTACTTGGTTCGAAGGTTTCCGGATCAATGGATTGGAAGAAGAGGCGCTATTGAATGGCTCGTAAGGTCGCCAGATTAATCTCCACTAGATTTCTTTTTGTGGAGACATTTAAATAGTGAAATTTATGCAACCCATCCTACAAGATTTACTGCAAGGTATAATCCACGAATGCGGTCTAGTACGAGGGCAACCGTTTAAGTTTTTACAAACGACCACTAGATGGCGCTATTGAGATGTGTCATTACTATTTTCGTAAAATTTTATATTTGTTATTGTGAAAACAGTGGCAGCTTAGAAATTGACCGAGTTACCCATGGTATAGACTGTACTAATTTGCAATTGTTTTACAACCGCTGCACAAAGAAATTTCAATTCCCAATGATTACTCTCTGGGCACTAGTCTGGTGGCCCAGAACCAGACAAACAACAGAAGCTACACGCATCGGACACGTGCAAAGGATCGCCTGCCTCGGTGTAACAAGCGCAATGCGATCCACACCCACAGCGGCCTTGGAGGCTGCCTCCCTCCCCTCGACTTGTTCGCGAGGGAGTCAGCGCTAAGAGCAGCGCTAAGAGCAGCCCTTAGGCTACGATCTCTGGGACTGTGGAACACGAAAGGCGGTGAGTGCGGACATACCCGCATCCTGGGAGAGGCTGTTGATAAGACACAACTCCTGGGTGCGAGGGCTGACCACATACCCCCCAAATTTGTTTTCGGGAGCCCTTTCCGTATACTGATGGATGCGCCAGAAGCACCCAGACCGGAAGTATCTATCTATACAGACGGATCAAAGACAAAGCAAGGATCTGGCTCAGGAATCTTCTCTGAGGACCTAGATCTCCACACAAGTATACCTCTGGGTGCTTTCACTACTGTCTTCCAGGCGGAAGTGGTAGGAGTAATGCACGGAGCTATTGCAGTCGCTGATCGCGGGATTAGCGGAAAACACATACGAATATCCACTGACAGCAAGGCGACTCTGCTAGCACTTAGGAGTTGCAAAATTACTTCGGGGCTGGTAGACCAATGTCACCAAGCACTGACAGAGATTTCAAATAATAATGTCGTTGAACTCGTTTGGGTCAAAGGGCATGACGGGAATTATGGAAATGAGAAGGCGGATGAGTTGGCGCGTCAAGGCTCCGATCAGGTCCCATGGGGCCCGGAACCTATGTTGACACCCTCCACCCGCAGTCATACTCGCAGATGGGTCACTCTACGAGGCTGCCGGCAAGCGAGAGCAGCTCTTGCCTCACCGTCTAAACGGATTGCCAAGTACTGCCTACAGTTATCCAGATCTAACCTGAGAAAATTTATCGGTATCCTAACGGGACACTGCCGACTAAATAAGCATATGCACACGATGGGGCTTGTAAATAGCCCTGAATGTCGCGGATGTAATCTTGAGGAGG
The DNA here is from genome assembly GCA_014611495.1 of Limonius californicus. Lineage (NCBI taxonomy): Eukaryota > Metazoa > Arthropoda > Insecta > Coleoptera > Elateridae > Limonius > Limonius californicus. The sequence continues at coordinate 25,619 of JABXWE010016675.1, read as the reverse complement.
AAACGGCGGGGCATGTACTATGTTACTGCCCTGCGCTTGCTCCTATCAGAGGATCCATGTTGGGGGACTTCTGGCCTAGCATGGCCAGTATCAGCACCACGCCACCTGCTGACATCCTCAGGTTCATCAACAGGGTTGGATGGCTTGAGGATTAGCAGAATGAGGGCCGATGCATGGAGGACACACAATGGGCCCACATTGAGGCCTAAGTGTTGTGAGGTTATCTCACCCCCCTCTATAATCCAGATCCAGATTACTCTCTGGCCTTCTCCACTCAACTATGAAATTTTCTAGCTGTGCTGGTTATGGTGTCAATAATATTGGGATTCTATAATCATGAATGCCATTTGAACAACCTGTTTTAAACTGGTAATTTAATACTTGGGATGTAATGTATTTTAAATGTAATTATGTATAACTTGAATTATGAACCAACAACTTTCGGGGTATAAAGTTAAGTGGAAAAGTGTCTCTAGGGCACGAGGGGAAAAGGGTTTTTTATTAAATTATTAAATTAAGTCGAGGGCAGCCTTTCCGTAAGTGATGAATTTCGTGAAGGTTGACCAAAATCAGTTGTTGTTCCAAAAAAAGATAGATGCTGTGCGCAACATGATTGAAGAAGATCGGCATGTGACTTACAATGAGTTAGAGGCATCCTTGAGCATATCGAAGACTGCAGTACATTCGAATTTGCATGAACATTTAGCTGTGAAAAATATCTGTTCCCGATGGATTTCGCATAATTTGACCGGAGCTCAAAAAAAGGCTCGCGTTAATTGGTGTAAGGAAATGCTCAAAAAATTCGACCCTTGGATATATTCGTATGAACCGGAAACTAAGCAACAATCCACTGTTTGGGTGTTCCAAGATGAACCGAATCCCACAAAAGTTGTTCGTTCGCGAAGCACTTCCAAGAAAATCAATGCTTGTTTCTTCGGTTGTACTGGCGATGTCGCAATCGTTCGAGGATCGAAGAACAGCTAACACTGAATTGTATACAACAATTTTTTGCCAGAAGTCATTGACGAAATCAGGAAAAATAACCGAAAACGTCGCATCATTCTTCATCGTGACAATGCCAGCTCTCATACAGCAAGTAAAACAATTGATTATTTGAAGGAGAAAAACATCGAATTAATGTCTGATTGCCCGTATTCACCTGATTTATCGCCTAACGACTTCTTTGTGTACCCGAATGTCAAACAAAAAATGCGTGGACAGCGATTTTAATCACCCCAGGAAGCTGTTGAAGCCTTCAAAAACCATGTTTTGAGATACCAACTTCAGAGTGGAAAAAATGTTTCGCGAATTGGTTTGAACGCATGCAAAAGAGTAGATATAAATCGTAAAGGTGAATATTTTGAAAAGCAATAAAACAGGTTGACTAAAAAAAAACCTTTAAAAGGCGACAGCCCTCGTATCTCCACAAACGCTTCAGTATCTGCGACGACATTTTGAACAGAACCTTTACCACTGCATGGACGCTGGTGGTGCTCATTTCGAACAATTATTACCTTGAAACTTTGGACTGCATTTTCACGGGAGCTAATGGGCGGAATCAAAAATAAATAAACTGCTGGGAAGCAAATTTCATCGAGCTTTCCAATGGTATGCCTTTCGATAGTATTTCCCATTTAAAAGTTTTAGGGTACAAATCACCCCAATTATGATGTTGAAGATAGTGAACGAAAACGGACGTATTCCTTGTCCTTCTGACAAATTAATTTGACGTGTTCGCGCGTTCTTAGAGGATTTGAGATTTAGTGACACAAAATACGTCTGTATCGTTTACGGTGGGCCACCGTGTACCTGTTTCTTGCATTTATATTTTTAAATTAGAGTTATATTAATTATGAAATTAATCAATTAGTTGGAATATAACATGGTTTCATTAAAAATTACAATAAATTGAGAAAATACTGATATATTAATGAACGTCGTACTGAACGATTTTCATTGTCGCCACCATGGTTGCGATTATTAACTGCATTAGTAATGTTTACAGCTGCTTTTACAGTTTTATCAATTAGAGCTTCAGCGTCATCCAAAAATCTTGCAGTATTATGCAAAACAACAGCCGCTATTATAATAGCTTCTTCTCTTTTGAGCTTAAGGTACTATTAAATGGTTCGTTCTCACATTAAAAGAAGTTTTCTATTTTCTAAATATCCCGTCCACAGTCCAAGCACGCATTAATTGATGTTACAACTTTTTCCTGACAGTTTCCCCTCAGTTACGTTTACCCATCAATTTCAATCGTTCCGTAATTACAGGATGCACTCAAAAGCGCACTCAAACCACAAACACAATCGGAAATTGATAACATCGTGCAACTGTGCATAAACATGCATTAATTGCACAAAAAACACCTCTCCAATAATTTCCTGCTAACTGATATTTACACTCGGCCGTTATTAACTACTGACCCTGTTTCGCAATTCCGTTAAAAAACAATTATTTCGATACATTTCCGTAGCATCAAACATTTTCTCTTTAAAACACAACTTCACTGAACCGAATCAAAAAGTACTCCCACAACTTCTAGCCTTGAGTGCAGAAACAAATTTAGATGGAGATGTTTAATTAAAAACTCCGCGTCTGCAAGAATTCTTCATCGCTGCTAATCATGTCCGCTTAGGGTCGCCTAAACCACGGCTTGCCTTGATTAATTATTACCGACCCCCGTCTTGCTTGGCCGATTCGGAGGTCAGACAGGTTCGTTACGTCATAAGGTCGTACTCGATCTTAATCTCGCAAAGAAATAATCATGTGGATTTTATGTGCTTGTGGGAATACGTGGCCGGATGTTAAACTAGCATTCAAAAGCCTTTTGCTGCAACGTTCGTAAATTCCAAATTGTCATTGCTGTGGAATTTTAGAAGCTTCTTCCATGGCTGAAATGTCGAGGAACATATATGGAAGGAAATGTAATGGCTTTTCACCAGTGTGCAATAATTGTTATATAAGGCCTAGGGATAAATTCTGGACTAACTCTTTTTTATTGCTTTATGCCCACGCCCTCTTTTACCATTTGAGTCTATGCAGATTCTCATATACACATTAATTTATGGTTTTGTTAGTGAAAGTGGCGGAGAATCTTAATTATATTTGTAGTCCAAAGTTCCCAATGGGTTGTTTAATGTTATCGCGAGCTAACATTATAATATTGCAACAAAATTATTTTGCAAACATGCTTTGATTTTAGTAATGCAATTTTGATGCACCAACCGCATTAGCAATTTTTGATAGCTAATTTTATTGATTTAGTGTGCTGAATTCGGTTTGTTAATCTGATTTGCGAAAAATTGAGTTACTAGTTATTGGTAATAAATTTTTGTGATATATAGTTAATCATGTAACGCGGGCTGTAATTTAGTGTTAGCTGTTCGTAACATTGAAAATCCTGGTATAACAGAAATTATAACAAACCACGCCCTACGACGGATAAACACTACAAATGATTGATTTTCGATCAACTAGATGCTTTTCCATATTGCTAAAAAGGTTTTTGACTTGTATGGATTGGTTTACTATTTACTTATTCAAAGGTAAGTATAATTCATTACCCTACTATAATATATCACCTGGATAGCCTGAAGGAAAATCACGCTCACGTCCTGTTGTTCGTTGTCGAGAACTAATTTTTCCATAATTAATAGGTATCGTCTCTTATTGTTTCGAATGCCAGTTCGAGTTAGTGACCGATGACGGTCGGGAAATTGATGGGAAGCGCCTCACTAACTAGAATACACAAATGATTTATCATTCCATATGTCTACTAACTGGTATAAATTGTTCAAATTAATACGTTGGCATTAATTTATTTTCCTAGTTTTGTTGTAAATTTGACACACGAATAAATATTTCGCGTAACTGCTTGTCATAATTGATTAATGGAGCGCTATTGAAGGATTACAATAAATGCTTTGCTCTGTGCTAAACAACGTGGATTGGTTGTGTTCGGCGGCAGTTCATTCTACTCAACGAAATTATATCTGTTTGTGAATTAAAAGGAGCAATTTATGCAAATATAAACATAACAACTATAATTATGTTTCTCGAAAAATTTTAACAGTTTAAAGTAATATAAAATTGAAAACAAGATGAACAATAGGTATTATGAAACTGCATCGCGTCACTTGGAAAACAAAAAAAACATACAAAAGTATTTTGTTTAATCCAGATTCACAGCCAAAAACCTGAACAGAAAGTGTATCTTCGCAGCAACGTTTTTGTGACCTTTACGCATTTCCTAGTACATTTCAACAATCACACTTAATTCCATTTGTGCACATTGCATAAATTCATTATGCGCTTATTTTGCAGATGGTCGGATGACACAACTCTTATTTTAAACGCCGAATCAATCTAAACAAGCAAAACAATAAGGAGTGCTTCGAACAAAATCACAGCTGCATATAATTTTGAGTTAGAAAGTGTATTAAGTGTATTAATTAAAAACTAATTTTAAATGGTATTGAATAACGTGCAGGGCTTAAAAGCAACAGGGCGTTGCTTATAGTAACAACAACTTTACTAATTAAATTACAAATTAAATTTGCGGCTGCTTAATTAACTTAATTACTAAATAATTACTCTAAGATGTCAATCACAATTTCCTTATATATTCACACCCTATATGATATGTGCTGTCTTCAGTGCCTTAAAACAATGAATTACTCGTGATATGTAAGGATGGAATTTGTAATTATTAACTTTGAAGCTATACCTACATCAGGAATTTTAACTGCCGGATGTTTTAATCAACGAGAGTTATAAATAGAGGAAGTGTCTACAAGATCCATTTCACCAAAAAGTATTTTAATCAAGAAAAATTCTAACCCTTCGCAGTTTTAAGCAACTGCAATTACATTCAATACAAATCTTAACTAATCAACCAGAGTTTGGCTGACTTTTAAACAAAGGTAGGTTTAATCAACGGAGGGCTTAACCAATACACGTGGCAAGCCCTCCGTTTTCTGTAACGAAAATTTAAGCATAAGAGGAGCTCGACGTAGCCCCAATTAATACAGTAGTGTGAAAGAAGATTTAACCAGACACAGCTTTTCCAAGAAAAATTAAAAAAAAGCGAGAATTTTCTAATTACGCGCCTAAGAAAAAAAAAAACGTTTTAACAAGTGACAGAACTTCTTTTAACGTAAATTTTAACTAAAACAAGCGTCCTATACAATGAGACTTTTTACTTATAAAAGCTTTACTATCAAGAAATTTTAAATAGTACAAGGTTTATCTAACGTGATTTTAAAAAATGAAAGTTTTAGCAATTGAATATGTAAACCAATTATTAAGAGTTCTGTCAAAAAAGGGATCTGAAGCAACACAAGCATGTTTAGTTAACAAACATTTTATCCAATATGCAGAAGAAATTTACAAACGACAGAAATTGTAAACCACTGGAAATTTGAATGAAAGTTAAATTTTTACCAAAACTTTAACCAAAACAAAATTTGTCCTATGCGAGTTCTAATCAACAGGAGGTTTGACCAATGGGGTGTAAGAAAATAATTTAGAAGCAACAAATCACTACGGTATTGTAAACTAACGAACTTTTCAACCAAGGGCAGTTTTAACGAATAAGAAACGAACATAAGTTTTGCTAGCTGGAATTTTGTCTAATAGAACTTTGTAAACTGGAGCTTTCATCAAGAAAATGTAAAGCTAACTTGGATTTGCACTATTAAGAATTTAAACCAGTGAAAATGTTAAGAAATAAATAAGAGCTTCAATTAAAAAAAGAAAAAACTTACAGGAATCATAAAGTATTCAAAAAGAGCTTCAATAAATAGAAGTTATATCTTTATGTCTTAATTAACGGAATTCTAATTCAAATAAAGTTTTAGCCAGCCAAATTCTTATAGAACAACAGTCAGTTAACTTTTTGCCAAAGCAACAAAAAGTATTTTATCTACAATAACCTTAACCAACAATATTTTCATCAACACGAGCCTTAAGCAAGGAGAATTTTAATATAACAAATAGTAGCATTAAGGAACAGGAACCGTAATTAAACAATAAATCTGGTAACTTTAACCAATGAAATTTTTAACCAAAAAAAGCTTTAATTAATGAAATCTTTATCCAAGGAGAATATTAAGCAAAGCAATTTAAACCAATGTGAGATTTTAATTAAAGCAAGTTATAATAGTAATGCTTCCTAAGAAACAGTATCTTAACAACCTAGACAAAATGCTGATCAAATAAGAAGTGATAACCAGAAGAATTTTAAATCAGATAACAGTTTTAATTAAAGAGCCGTTTCAAGCAAAAACAGCTTATAAGAGATTGGTTTCATCATAGAGTGTTTTAAACAACGTGAGTGGGAGTGTTAACCCTGAAGATTTCTAGTTACAAAGATTTAACCAATGGGAATATTAATTAAATGGAAGCTTTATACAACGAAAATTTAAAACTCCACCTTGTATTATGAAGTTCTTAGTTTAATTGACACAAAAACCTCATACTGTTTTTTAGCCGTTTCTTAATATTAATAAAGTACAACCTGTTACGTGCCAAACGAGTTTTTCCGTCAACCCGCAACCGGATAGGTGGTAAAAGGCATGCAGCTTAGCTCAGAGGAGTAGGGGTGGTCCACGGAAACCGCTTATGGGAGGAAATCTTCCTAGTTGTGTAGAGGGTATGTCGGAAATTAGCGGGCGCCACCTTCCAAATCCAGCTGATTGTAGGTTCTCGTGGAAGGCCGAGAAGCCGACAGATTACGGGAATTGAACTCACCTTTACTGTGCCTCCCTTCTGTAAAATTCATGCACTCACAAATACAACAAACACAATAATAAAAGAGGCAGTGAATTTTAAAACACATATAATCAAACTATTGGAAAGGACACAATACAAAAAAAGGACAGCAAATGATGATCTCATAGTTTAATAATACAAACTGTTGGTTTGAACGTTCAATTAACAAATCCGCCGCCGCTGGCGCACGACATTTACCTTCTTCAAATACCTACGTGGCCAGAGGCGTCGAGTTTACAAGCATAACACGATATAAAAGAAATTACTCTTTACAACTAGTAGTGCAAACAAAGACAACCGGCGACTGCAAGTCGCTTCTTGTTTCAAAAAAAGGTTCAATTACGTTGCATTTTGCAAGTTAGCGCGTAAAAGGTTTTTTTCACAACACACAAAAAACTGGTTCTTTACCTTAGCTTCCGATGAATGGGTTAGAGCGAGATAGGCACAATTTCCTTCCAACAGGGTCAGTTAGCGTTGAGAGAGAGACAGGACTTTTCGGACGATGGAAATAAAACAACAGCTTTCACCACCCCACTTGCACGGTTTTTCTTTTTAAATCGCTGAAATCCGATGTGAATCGAAAGGAGCAATTATCCTTAATTGTCCAGGTACCAAGGAACACTCTGCCATTACTTATATATATATCCGACTTAGTCGATTTTATTTGCCTGAAGCAAAATGCGATACGGTAAATCTCGATGTAGCAGATGCGCCGCGATAAAAAGAACCGATATTCAAAATTACGTCCGTCTGTCCCAAAGAGCTAACTTCTACCGACTTCTTAATTTCGTAACGGCCCTCGTAGATGGAATGAGCGACCGGAGTCATCGGAGATGTAAAATTGACTTTCGTTACGGCCCCCTTACGGGCGACCGGAGTCATCGGAGATGTAAAATTGACTGACGAACTCAATGCAACGGGAACCTGGATTCCCCAAAAGGATTGCACCGTATCACGAAACAGTTCTAGAACGAAATTGACACGTGCGTCTTCCGAGGATAAACATTACCGAGAATTTTTTCTAAACGGCAAATCTAGCCTACAAAGGGAAACTTCGAAATTGGTCTCGTCATAAATCAATCCTTAAAAACAACAAAATACCCAAAACTGTTATCAACATACAAACGGCAATTAAAATAACGTTTTTAATTCCTATGAAGCGACAATTAGATCGTGACTAATTTGAACGGAGAGGCACAATCGAATGAACATAACAAACCATTATTTTAAGGCTGAATCGTTGAGCCGCTGTTATCTTGTCATTTCATCTCAGCGTGAAGCTTGTAATGTCGTAACAAAACAAGGAGCGGTTGTTACTAGTCTACAGGTCTGTACTCGGTGTGCGTATTTTAAAATGGAAACTTAATGGTATTTTAATATTTTGCTCGTACAGAAACTTTTGAAAATTAACAATGAAGTAAAGAATTTACTTTTCTATTTGTTTTGCGAATGAGTCAGGCAATTAAGGCTGATCTAACCCAAGTGCAGATTTCAAATCTGCCCCTTTCTTTTGGCTATAACGCAACCAACGTTACAGCTTACTACTATTATTATTATTATTTCAGGGGTTCAACTGTCTACCTGTTTTCGTACCCTTATTTTGTGACTTCAAAGAACCATAATTCAACGTGGGCAATAAACATATAGTAAACGTGCCTTGTGGTAGATATAATAATGTTTTCAATGTTGAAAATACTTAACCACAATAATACAAAAATTACCAAGAACTGTAATTTAGAAATGCCATTTAAAAAAATTATTATTAATCATATTCAATGTATATTTTGAATTTTGAGGTGTTGGTAAAATTTTATATAGCACACGTGACTCGTTAGAATTTATCCACTTAATATGATTATGTAATATATTCACCTCTCGAAAGTACCTTTTCCTCCCGGCGTTGAGAGGAGCAGATGCACTTTCTACCCTAGGTGAACAAATTGCTATTACATAATTTTTTATTGGTACTTTTTATTTTTAGGAACCTAGTACCTACGTTGTTTTCATTGAAGTTTTTCTTTCTTATTAAATTTTGTCATTAATTTGCAAATTACCGGAATTTGTACAAGAGAGATTTTGTTAGTGTAACTATTAGAGTACTGTTAATACTGGATTTTTCATTACTTGTTAGTCGGCTGTGTCGCCTGTCATCTAGCTTCCGTGTGCTGCTTATTTCCTGTGCTTTTTTCTTTGTTAAAAATCAGTCTTTTTCAAGACAAACTTATACAATTGGCGTTACGCATTTAGGTAATTATAAATCATACGTTAAAAAATTATACTTGTATGTGATTTTTTTTTAATTTTTGTTGTCAACGCCCGCACTTTACTAATTATTTGGAATTACAGACAAGAGACAAGACCAGTTTTCGTTGAAAGGTGTGAAGGTGCTGCTTTCTCTTTCAACAGCAATAGTGGTTCCTACCATGACAAATTGCAAAAGAAAATGTTGAGCAATGGACCACGCTTCTACACACAAAAGCTTTGCAAAAAATATCAAATTTAAGAAAAAAGCAACGCTTGCGAAAATACAAATCTTCGCAAAAATCTGTTGGTCCTGATGCTGACTATGGTCTATGTGTGGAAGAAGTGCCTGATATGACTGAAAGTCAATTTAATGCTAAAAAATAAATATTTTTAATAAAATTATCTTCCCATGTAGAGGAAATTGAAAAAAATACCAAAAATCAAGCTTTGTCGGACTTGTGGTTTCGAGAAAGAAAATTGAGGCTGACAGCTTCAAACTTTGGAAAAATATGCAACATGCAAAAAAAACTTCTTCCATAAAAGCTTGTGGAGTCTTTATTGTACAGGCCACTTAAAGGTAATATTTGCACAAATTATGCGCAGAACAATGAAGATATAGCAGCGAAAAGATTCGAACATAAAACCAACCTCTAGACAAAAAAGAACGGTTTAAAGATTTGGCACAAAAAACCTTTCTTAGCAGCTAGTCCTGATAGGCTGTTAGAGGATAATTCGGCTGTTGTCGAAATAAAATGTTCCTACTCTAGTACACATTTGTCACCAGAAGAGGCAGTAAAAGATAAGTGGACGCGACTGCCTCCCTGGACTTTCCCATACTGGAAACTGTTCATATCATCTTTATTTCAAATTATATATATATATATATATATATATATATATATATAAATAATAATTATATATATCAAATTAAGTATTAAATACCAAATTTTGATAAATAATTTATAACTTGTTGTTGTAATACCGGTTAAAGAAATGAATGTAGCGCGACAGTATGGCAATGGTTCTGAATCAACCGGGCTGTCCGTACCGCTAGGCCGTCGCGCGGTCTAACTAGTACCAATCGCTATTGCTACCGAGGTAAAATTTTCCCTGGAAATTATATTTTGTAGGGCATAAAAAAATCGATTTTTTTATTTTCGCGGAAAAAGATTCTTTGACGCAAACAAATAACAACCGTTAGAATAAAAAAAATATATTTTCTAAAAAAGAGGGGGGAGGGGGCCGGTGCGCTTACATATATCCACGAGTGTAATATTTCTTTGCATATTCATATGCTCCATTACGTACTGAGCGATTCAGTGGAAACCCCAGCTTCCTATCTTTATTCGTTTATTAATTAAAGGAGTTTGAAGTTTCAAACTTCCAAGCTTCGTAGAGGGCGCCACAGGAAAATTACGGAGTTCTTCAAAAAACATATCGATAGCCCCTTGCGAGGTCTATCGACATATGAAATTTAAAAAAATTCCTTGGAGCAGTTTTTGAGAAATAATTTTTTGAAAATTTCCAAAATTTTGAAAATTCGTAATTTAGGCCCCTTATAATTTTTCAAAAAAAAACTTTTTATATCACCTCATTTTACCCTTCATATACTATTCAGAAAATAAAAATCATTTGAATCGATTCATCCGTTTTCGAGTAATTGGGCGTTAAACTCAAAATCTTCAAAAAATCATAGCGCCCTTCAGTTTAAAGCTAGCTAGTTCGGCAAAAAACTAACAGATTTGTCTTATGACCCTCTATCGTTATCCGCGATAGAAGTTTCAAAATTGTAATCACGAAAAAAGTGATACCAAAAAAACATGCGTAACTTCCGCTTCCGGTTTCGGATTTTTTTGAAAAGCTTATTTTTTCGATGAATTTTCGATACCCCCCCGCATTCCAAAGCGCATCAAAATCGGAGCAATACTTTCGGCTGTAGGAGCGTCACATACGTACGTACATACGTACATACGTACCCACCCACAGACAGACATTTTTTAAAAACCACTTTTTTGGGTTCCTAGAGACCCAAAACGGATATATCCGGTAAAATCTCGATTTCGAAAATTTTCATGATTTCAATACTTACCCTATACCTATAAGGTATGGGAAAGTAATACCCTATACCTATAAGGTATGGGAAAGTAATACCCTATACCTATAAGGTATGGGAAAGTAAAAAAGAAATTACTTGGTGCTCACTAATAGACAGTACAATACAATTAAAAGAAAATCACGCATACGTACCAATTACAGGGTCAAATGCTCATTTCTAATGTAAGCAAAGCTTATTGTGTGATTCATACAGAGAAAGGTATACATATACAAATAAATCAAAAAAATAATGCCTTTTGTTTAAAGATGGTCGAGAAACTACGAAAGGTTTACTTTGGTGCTGTTCTTCCAGAATTATTAGATTCTAGAAGATCAAGGGATTTACCTCTTCGAGATTTTTATTTAGAAGAATAAATGTTTTATTTATATTTGCATTGTTGTTTCTTGTATTATTTACATCAATCTCTAGGTTATAGCTTTATATTTTTTGTTGCTGTTTCTAAGACCATTTGTAGTAATATATTAATTTTGAATATAGAATTTTTTTGTAAAAGAAAGATAAACATTTTTTCCCTCTACTAAACTAAATTCGAAAACATAAATTTGTTGACATTTCAAAGCCAACTAAAACAGACTTTTAAAAAGTACTAGACGAACGAAAATAGTGATACCAAAAAATTCGATTAAAAAAAAGAATAACGTAAATAGTTTTAATAACAGAAATAGGTACATATGTATTTCAAATCAAGGAAAACTTTCTATTTTTTCATTTTCTCGTAAAATCAAAAATAAGTTTTTGTTCCTCTTGTAAACTGTATTCGGAGACATACGGTATATACATGTTTTTTAAAATACATAACAATTGCATAGATATTGCCATGAATCTAGTAAGACTAATTATAATTTTCTTCTATTTGTTAGTTTGCAACTTTTTGAATTCAAAGACACTTTTGGTTTTTCAATACATAAAATGTTCCATTATGGCCGGGTAATAAAACGATTATCTACCCATCACCGTAATAAAGTTGGGTTGACATCGACTGTATGCCACTGAAAGTTTCTATACCTGAACAATCCACAACTGTGTACTGGGCACCCTTTTAGGATATGCGCCTCTTGCGGCCAAGTTGGAGAACTAAATGTGCAAAATATACAAAAATAACATGTGATTATTTAAACAATACAACATTTTTTTAAACTGGTTATTATTGATTTATATCAAGTACATCATTTTACACATGTCTGCTCATTTTCTTTTCTAAAAGTATCGCAGGCATGAAGATACATCGTCCTCTACGTTCTTGCTTTTATTTAAATAAATAATTTTTTCTTCGTCTTGTTTTAGATTCAGCGGGCTATGGAATAGTATTATTAATGTTAATCCAAAAAATCAAAGGGCTATCTTTAGATCTAGATACCAAATAATGCAAAAACAATAAAAATAAAGCGATTACGGTCTACTTCTTATGTGATGCATTTTTTTTAAATAATCGGACATATTCAGCGGGGTAGATATTAAAAATACGCGTAATTTGATGTATGATACATATAATAAAAAAAATTAATTACAGCCAAAAAATGAAAAAATAACCAATTTTGGCCGGGAGGATCAGCCTTAAGCCTAATGACTTGGCATTGTGTACTTTCCCTAAATTAAAGGGTTGATGCAGTCTTAGTTGTGAATTTGTAGCGTGTAGTAGTTTTACACAGATATTAATTTTATTTGAGTTTCGCATTATTATGGATCTTTGGAGACCTTTTGACTGCGATGTTGATAGTGGTAGCGACGAAGAAATTGATGTTGAAAGTTTAGATTCCAGTCATTTCAGTAATGATACTGAACAGATAGAAGAAAATTTGTATATGATATAAAAATGTGTAAAATTTTGTAAATATTTTTAAATTTACTTGAATACGTTGGCTGGTTCTACCTCAGTGTCCCCTATCAGTTACAGATAATCCCTAAGTCAAAGGCGTAAAGATTCGGGCTTAAAATAATGGTTGTAATTTACTGTACAAACATTTGTTTAAAAAATGGCGAAATTGTATTGGCAATTCCACGAGTCCCATCCCTCCCAGATTATCCCGGATCAGCACAATCCATGCTATGCACGGGTCTAACATGCCCCACCCTTGATAAACTCCATGCCACAACTATAAGTAACACATCACAAATACCCTGGGAAAGTGCAGTGCTCAGGATTCGAACCTGAGAGATTTTGTGGTAAAAAGTTCTGAAGGCATGCGCCGCTGCCATTGCTTTACCGCAGTCCCCACAGTGCAAATTAGGAATTCGGATGTTAGCAAAAGCAACCCGCAACCTTCGGCCAATAGAATCATTCATCGGTTGTAAATATTCTCATTAAATTTCTTGAGTTACGCCACTGGGGTTATTTACCTGACACAATGGCCCGAATGTGCCGCCACCAGAGAAAGAATTTTAAGTCATGTTGTTATTCTGATAATACATGTCACCTATCACTTTGTTTTATGTGACATTTAAGGGTGAAGTCGTGTCGTGAATGATAGAAAGACAATAGATCTTCAACACACAGACATTTGGTTATCCTAAAGTTAAAAGTTAACATACAAACAATAGAAAATTTATATTTATTATGATTTAAAACCAGAGACTTACCTTTGAAGGCATACCATTGTGAGCATTACAGGCGGCCATTGTCTTGGTATGTCTAATGCGGTTTAATACGAAAACAGTGGCGTAGCAGGAGGTAGGGAAGAGGAAAAAATTCATTTACATTCCAAGGCGATTGTTTCCGACACCTCCACTAACCGTTTAATATATTTTATATGTGATTTACAATTCATGTAGACTTTACAGACAACATCCCAAAATGAACACCTCCGTTAAAATCTTAAATGTAAATTTTTCATATACTAATATAATTATAATTTGTTTTCATACCTTTCGGAATACGGTAACCGCAATCAGAAACCATCCAAACAACTTTAGCTTATTCCCAATCGTATTAACGTAAGAAGAGGCGCTCAATTAAGCACCGATTTGACCAGAAACAATCAATTATACGGACTAATACTTCCAAGTGTTTTCTGGAATTGGTCGGCGATCGACACGCACCGATTTAACAACAAAACAGAAAACGGATTTAGGAAAGCCCAATGGAACGGAACCGAAATTAAATAACGCCGGCTGTTTGCTCATCGGAATCTTCCGAATTCTTATTCAATTACAGGTTGGCTTGAGCAATTAACGAGGAAACTTAATAACAATAATAAAATAGTGATTTCGCGTCTGATAATTGCGAGGCCTCAACAGCTGGCTCACCTATGACCAAAATGTCATGGTGAATGATTATGAATGATTGCAGACTAATGATAGATCCTCGTCACCTATTTTTTTTTAATTAAAGGCGTGAAAGTTCAGCTTGTACTCGATGCAGTGTTTGTTCATAGTTAATTAAGACCAAAAACAAAGTGCTACTATAAAATGAGCACACCTTAATGCAAAGTGTACCTTGCACTTGTATGGAATTAAAAATAAAAGCGTTAATAATGGAGTAGTAAAAATAGCGAGCAGATTTACCCTCTTAGTTTCAAAACCTTTGTCAGAAACGTGATTACAATCATTTGGTTCAAGGGAGGTGATTAAACACATCCACAAATTCAAAGGCTGCAATTACGTACACAATAGGCACCTTTAAACTCGAAATTAAATTTAAATTTCCATCTCAATTAGTTCATTGTAAAGGTCTATGTTCTACAGTGTTTGTTTTGAGCTCGCAATTTGCGTTTCTGTGATGGAAAGTTATCAAAGCATTGTAACTCAAATTCTTTAGAAAAAAGTTTCCGACTCTATCATTTTGAATTGGGCATTTTAATGCAGGTTGTCGTAACTTCAAAATAGCAACACTTGATTTACAGCAAATTTAGGCTAAAGACGCACGATATCAACTCATTCTAACTAAAACAAACTTCAAATTAGCCGCTGTAAGCCCATAGCTTCGAGCTGAAATAATGTTAGTCCCAACACGTTACAGTAGAGCGTTTCTAAGCTAAAACATACGTTTTTATGTAAAAAAATTTAAACCCAACCACTATTATCCCAAAATATATACATCCAGCATTTTTGACAAAAACATTCTACATTAAATATTCACAAACCACAACTTACAGACTTTACAGCCTACAATAAAGTTATACCAAATACATATTAATAACGGTGAGGCTTTACACTTCATGAAGGAATTTGGCCTGCACCGCGGAAGGTCAGATCTCTCGTAGCGTTGCTTTCACATCCAGTTGTCGCGTGCCAAATTCAGGATAGTGATGTGGTGGGCATCACGTATTCGACAACCGCATTATTACCCCTTGTTCATTCGAACGCAAGTACCCAATTATTTAAAACGACTGAGCAGGGTACCTGCTAGGCATCGAGTCAGGATTTTCAATTTCCGCCGTGACGTACTGGAGCCTAGTACTCTAACCACCACGCTGGCGCTGCATTAAAGATACCATTCTTCATTTAGCCTAAACACCAAAGCATTGTTAGCTCTAAATCGCTACTTCAAATCGGTCTACTGTTATTTCAAATGTAAATACCAAAGCATTTTGATGGGATCAAAGATTAGAATTTGAAGCCAAAAATTTCATAATTCCAATTTCCAAAATTAAAATCTTCCCCAAAAATGCTAAACCTGCACACTTTTAGCCATGCCCTGGCGTAGCTCAGAGAAGGAGGGGGGGGGGTTCATTTTGAAAAATACACCGCGCTTAACTCTGATCCAATTCGGGATAAGAGCGCCAACAGGAATATCACTAGATCCGGCACTAATGAAGCTCCACGTTACTTTGAACGGCCAATCCGAAGATTGTGCGTGATGGAACTTGCCTTTTCGCGCAATGATTCCTAATAGAAATGTGAATCCACTAGCCCCGCAAACAATCACGCTCAGCTGTCCTTACAGGAATCTTCACATTCCTTTTAATAAAGATAATAAAAATAAAATAATAGTCAAGTTTAAAAAAATCATTTAATTAAATTTAAAAAAAGCGGACGAATATACATGTAAGACGGTTAAATGATTATAATTTGGTTACGAACAAAGATAAACATTGACTAAAAAACAAATACAGTTTGAAGGAAACAATCTTATTATCAAAAAGGTCACACAGGTGAACCCAAACCAATGAAATCTAAGCATATACCTGAAAACAATACTGCAGAAAGGCCTTGTACACGCCGTAGTTTCTTATATCGGTAAACTTCTTCGACTTAAACATACAAAATTATAAACTGATTTCACAGGATTGCACAATGAACGGCGCCCTCTCAGGAGGGTCTCCCCCGCGGTAAAGTAAATGGAACAGCTGAAGCGTAGCTAACAAAGGTTTCGAAAATTTACCTTTTTCAATGAAAAACTGGCCCTTCAGGGGGGTATAAAGCTTGAGTCAGTCCGTATAGTGCTGGAGTTTTTACAGTTGCTTCTCTCGAAACCACTTGCTCTTGGCAGATTTTTCAATATTGCGTCATACGACGAAATTCCCCAAATCGGTACTTTAAGCGATATTTTTGGGATTTTTGTGAAACCGAATATTATTCCCCTTTTTCGTACCGCACAAAGCGAAAGTAACTGGTAAATTAGACTGATTCGGACGCCCGGGGGTAATTTTAAATCTGCGTAACACTCAGGTCGAGAACTGGAAGCTGACTTCCGTCTTTCCCCACAGTTAACAGTGTGAAGACTCGGATTAATGCTGCGTTTGCAGAAAGATATATATATATATATATATAAACGTTGCGCATACAGGGTACGTTCAAAAAAATAAAGGTAGCGCATACAGGGTGCATTCAATAAAAGCGGCCGAACGTCACACGTTTGGTCGCGTTTTGAAATGGTTCTGCAAGTTGATCTACGATTGTCGCTCAATAGGTGTAAAGGGCGCTCTTAGTCACAGTTCAGAAGTTCAGTTTTTGGTTACTAATAGTGATTTTTAATTTTAATTGAAATTAAGAATGAAACAGCACGATGATTTGCCTGAATTAAAGACTTGAAGGGCCGTAGGTCAATTGGAAGGTGGACGACCACAGCAAGCTGTTGCACAAGTGTTTGGGATGAGCCAAAGTGTAAGTTCTCGGTTTTGGAATCGCTTTTTGGTAACTGGAGATGCTCGGCGAAGACATGTACAAGGTCGGCCAGCATCAACAACACCAAAAGATGATCATTACCTCCCGCAACCTGCACATAGAAATCGAACTTTTAATGCAATCCAGCTTCGAGGTGAACTTGTTGCTATTACTGGAAGGCTGGTATCAACACAAAAAAAAAAGAATTGGGAGAACCATTCATGTTTATGGATTTTGATGAACTGACAATGGATAGAATGGACTGGCCTGCAAATTCCCCTGTGATAATCCCATCGAAAATGCGTGGGATGCATTAGGAAGACTGTTGCTGCACGAAATATGCTACCGCGTACACCTCCGGATCTTCAAATTGCTCGCAAAGAGGAATGGGATACGGTTCCTCAGGAACTCTTCGATAAGTTGATTCAATCCGTGCCAACAAGATGTCAATATATTTTAGCTGTTCGAGGAGCTCATACGCATTATTAACTTTTGTTTTTTGTAACAATTAATGAATAACAGAGTGTAAAAATTAAAGATTTCTGTATTTATTCGTATACAGCGACGATCGCATTAGAACTTGCAGAAACGCGTTTAAATGCGACAAAATGTTGCAAGTGAAACATAAAAGTATTTTCAGGTGATATTTTAACTGCCCTTTTTTTTTGTTAAATATCCGTTAATTGTTTTGAGCAGGGTAGTTTTAGGAAAAGAAACCCCAAATAGGTTCATTGTTGGCCCAAGAACAATCGACTAGAGTATTATTGTTGTCAACCACTTCAATCTACAGTTTTAGTCCTATTATTTAAAAATCTCAACTTTTTTTAAACAACACGTATGGCAACACGTTCGCTTTGTTATTAATGTGCAACCATAATTAACAGACAAGCCCATGGCTAGCATAGCAGATCAAATTTAAAACAAACAGATCAATCCCAAAAATAAGCAGATGCGTTTGCAAAAACAAACAGGCTGTTGTGAAAACAAGCAGTTTAAGAGCTTCTGCGTCCGTTTTATCTAAAAAATGCTTTACCTTCATGCTTTTAAATGGCAGATTAGATTGACCTACAAGGAAGCTTGGAATGTTTCTATATTTGGCTTGACGTGTCACCGGAAAACTTTCTAGAAGTCTAACTGATTAATTCTGAACACTAAAATTCAAAATTTTCACTTAATTTATGCAAATATGCAGCTCTAATTGATTCATGCTTAATTCCTGGCCACAAAAAGGTACACACACAGATTACATAACGCAATTTAACAGATTCATAACTTGATTGACGGGGCTGTGTTGGGCGCAATCCTCTATAACCGACGTTTGGCATTAAAAGAGATACACGTTTAATGGCACCACTAACTGACAGGGCTCTTCATTGCCAATTGACAGCATTTTGAAAAGTTTAATCGGGTGATTTCACGGATTTTATTCACTGCCCGCGATCTGACAGCGGCAGAGCCGCTATTCTAACTTTTACAGCTCTGCTTCGAGTAGTTTAGCTTGTCAGTAAACTGATTTTAGAACAGATGGTAAAATGGAAACTCTTGTTTAGAGCTAAAGTTTTACACCGTAAAGAAGGTTTAATAGTAGGTCTTGCACATTATGTATATATTACATTGTATAATATACAGAAATGCAGTAACAATACTAAACATTAAGAAATACGTATCTATAGGGAATAATTTAAATACTACTAATACTTTAACCAATTTAACCAAAACTAATATTTAGCATAATGATTATTTAATATATGCTACTAAAAGAAATATTTGCGCAATTGTTTTGAAAAACATGTAGCAGAATGTAACGTGTGATTTCTGACGCATAGTGTATATCAATAGTGTATTCCCATTACAGCGTTTTGGACGGCATACTTCGGGTTTTGATTCAAAAATTGGTTCTCGTATTATGTTCTGCGCATCGATCGTGAATTTTCGATTTTCGGACCGCAGTCAACTGGATTAGGCAAAACGCATTCAATTCTCAAGAAGTGCAGACTTGAATTTTTAATTAAGATCGTTACGACTCGGAAGATTATTCCAATTTGTGAATTTTCAAGTGATTATGGGAAACTTAAACACAGTAGAGTGATAGTAAGATTTTCCCTGGGAGAAATCCTAATTTAGTGCACTGAGGAGAGTTTTTCTTTCTGCCAATTTTACATCTTATGGTAAGCTTAGAAGGTCCTTATTCCACTTGTTTCTTTTCTAAGACAGTTGAATTTATTTAGGCAGCAAACGGCAGCCGGAAGAGTGGGAAATTCCGAGAACTCGATAATTTCAGGCTAGAAATTCCAGTGCAGAACCGTCGGCGTTGCATGAGTAGCAGATGGGCGTATGGCGAGTCCATCGGGTTAAGAAAACCTACGTTCAAGGTCTGTTAGTCTACTTTTTACTTTACCTGCGTTGGGTTGATAAGTTCACGGAATTTCGAGAACTATACAAAAACGAATAACTGCAAATCGTTTAATTGCGTAGTCATATTTATATTGAAATTAATAAATACTCGACAAAAATTTTGTATTTAGTTAAATATTTTATTTGGTAAAATTCTTGTTCGTATTCAAATCACTTTTGTATATTGAGAACTTGTTAAATGGTCTGCAGATTACGAGATTAAATTTTTCTGATTTAAAGTTCAAACGAAAGGGG
The DNA here is from genome assembly GCA_014611495.1 of Limonius californicus. Lineage (NCBI taxonomy): Eukaryota > Metazoa > Arthropoda > Insecta > Coleoptera > Elateridae > Limonius > Limonius californicus. The sequence continues at coordinate 5,794 of JABXWE010016675.1, read as the reverse complement.
GAATTTTGCGTAAATTTAAAATTATCCGTACGCATATACCATTTATTTTGGGTAATTAATCTAGTTTTGCATATACGAGGCCTCGAGATATCGTCGATTCTAGACGGGAAGTCGGTGGTTTGTTTAACATTTTTGAAGTGGATTAACGCTTCCTAAGTAATACTGATCTACGCATTATTGTTTTCCCTAGAAATTTTGGGTTCAGTTCTGTATGTACAAATCAAATCAGAGAAAGTACGTACTGTGGTCCGTTCATTTTATTTATTCATGAATGTGAATTTATGTACATATACATATAACTTGGGATTTTTTTTTGTTTAAGCGTCATACATATATACATTTGTATTGATTACTTATTTTTTTGTTCATTATATTTGGAAATCTGTCTATTACAATTGTGTTTTATTCTGTCTCGAAAAATAAGTTTAATATTACCAAGCAAGGTAAGTTCATCCAAGAAGGTTCCTGTTTACCAAAGTTATCTTCGAGGAGGAAAGGGTTTTTTTTTAAACAGGTGGCGCCTAGGCTTACATCGAACCACCCTTCTTTGACTGCAGCTAGTCGAACCCTTGTGCTTGATACCTGGACCTTGTTTAGAAAATTGACGTTTCGATCATTTGTGTGTGTAAAACAATTTTTGTTGTCGCCGTCGATTAACTAGGCGTCACAACAAGTTGTAGAGTGAACACCATTAACAGCCTCACATCTTTAAAACTCGTAAAATTGGAAATTTAGAATACATAGTTTAATGTGAATGCATTTTTTCTGTTTTACTGTGTTTATATCGACTGTTATATAGCTTTCCAGTTCAAAATTGAAAATACATGCCATATCCAGTTATGTTATACCAAAAGTATAGCATATTTATATCCGACTTTACATTGCACACAACATTACTTTGATATCTGCTTGACCCTTTATTTCAAGCCATCCTGTATAAGTTTTACTACTGTTCTGAAACTAAATAAGCTATTGAATGGACACTCCTAAATGTAAACACCCCGTATGGCCTATAATCAGCCAAAGTAAACCAATATGCTATCTCAGTTTTATTTCACGCCCTGCGGTATAATGGAAAACGTTAACATATACGCACTAAATTGAAATTAAATCACATAGGAGACTAATTAACCGCTCGACTTTGACCTTCCACGTCAGTTACACGCTTTAATTATGCAGAATTTAATATTGCCAATATATTGCCAGCTAGTTTCAATTTTGATTTATTAATTGCCATGCTATTAAATGTTTTTCGCTTAAACATCAAATACTGCGAACTCAATGGCCAAAAGTAAATAATTTTTTTGTGAAAAATATCAATTTGGATGGGAAGTAATCGGGGGGTTCGGGCCTATCCAAACAAACTTGTCCGTTGCAGATATCGGTAACTATATACAATCCCTCAATTACATTGTTTGTGTACAAAGTCCAATCTATTTGCACTGTTCGGTTAATGCAATTACGGCTAGTGTGACCGCGCTCATTACAAAGTAAACAAACTGACCTGGATGGACAAAACCACATTCTGCTGTGTTCAGGTACCCATGGTGACACTTCCCAACTGAAACAAAAAAAGTATATTTTAAATATTACTGTGTTACAGGGAAAGACAATGCACATATAAAAATATATTAGCAACATTTAAAACGTCCTCTAAGAATGTCCAGGTTTGCATAATCACATACCTTTCGAAGTCATATTTGTCATAAAATTACAAATGCATGGTCCAAGACCATGTGGAAACATGCCCTATTTAGTTAAGTAGAATGTATGAACAAAATAACCAAATCGTGCATGACAACCAAGACTCGCGCCGATCGAATACGTGGATAATTACATTGTTCTTCCACAATAAGCATAACAACTGTTCGAAAGGGCAAGGACTGGGGCTTTCGTAGCATAGCACCAAATCATCAGCCATGATGCATTTAATTTAAAATCCAAACCATTTTTAAACAAACTAATAAAAATACTAGATGATCTCGAGATATAAAATAAAACAGCAAATTGTATTTATGAATGCAATCAACGATATCATTTAAATTCATTGTGTAAAGCACTACTGTACTCTATCTTAAAATGTTACAGGGGTAACACAAACTTGCCAACTTCACACGCTACAAAAATAAAAACGTTACCGAACCATGACCATGCACTAACTCGCCCCGTTGGATAGGATGAGTCCAAGAAGTTCGCAGCGCCAGAAGCTCCCGCAGTCAATTTTCTTATCACAACACATAACTCATAAGTTACATGAAAAGGTAATCAACCGGCACTGTTATCACAGAAAGCTTACACGTAAAGAAGCAAAAGTAGGCCATCGCCAACGTACCACTTTTTACCAGCCGTGGTCCTCTAGTGGGTAATATAAAAATGTCATCTATTAACTCTACTGTATTATTCAATTATATTTATTTCTTTCATCCTAACGTTAGGTTAGCAGAATCACAATCCCTGTAACTTTACAGTCTCATAAAAATTACCAAAGTACTGACCGCGACCTACTATAACGACCATAAGCAAACCTAATCAAGTATAGGTGGCAGAAATAAAGATCAGCGAGGATTTGTACCATACCATACTATAGATAGGCCATGTTTTTATTCCAATAGGTGCCTTAAAAACCCTGTCAAGAAAAATGTAACCGACATCAGCAGTTCTAGAGGCCATCAATTAGTATAACTAGAAGTACCCGCGCAGAAGTACTACAATATTAACAAACCATATGAGGTACATCTCAAGATGAGAAGAAATAAAATCATTTTACATACTTGATTCAATTTTACTGTTTTAAATACTTTTCTGTTGCATACGCGTCAAAAATTAGTAACATGCAGATCTTGACTACGAGATAGCTAGCCCCAGCTGGCTAAGTAGAATCGAACAAGGAATTAACTAAATTGTATGAAATCGCCCAAGATATCCATTATAGAAGCTTCCTCGGATCCAGGAGGGTCGGGAATCACCACTGCAATACACACCTTAAGAATGATGTGAAAAGGAAAGGAACAGACACATCATTGTCCACTATTTAGAAGCATAAACACCCCATTCCCGATGTTCCAACTTTTACAGTTCGAGCTCTTCCCCAGTAGAGTGCCAAAGCATTGATGACAACATATGAGACAATTACAAATCAACACAATCTCGAGGAGACCCCAAAACGCATTTATTGCATCTCAACATTCAATCAATCATTCAACAGCCTTTCACGTCCAACTACTGGGCACCGGTCTCTTCTCTACTTAGTGCTAAGGTAGAAACACTTACAACTTAAACTCGAGTCCTAACGATACAAATTTCAAAAAAGGTTATTTAGCATTAAGTTCCCATGCTGCGTGGCATTACTAGGGAACCGAAACCAAGCAATGATTGACGTTTTGTCTAGAACAGCTGTACTCAACCTGCGGCCCGCCATACTTTTATGTGCGGCCCGAAACGCACTTGTTATCAGGAAGGAGCTTTTTAAAAAATCGGACATCGAGTTTTAAGAATCTGGAAGTTATTTTTAAAGAAAACAGAGATTTTTGGAAATTAGTCCCAGGAAAATACAAGACTGTACAAAAATTTGTCCACCCGCTGTTCGCGTTGTTCGCATCAACGTATCGTTGTGGATCATCCTATTCCAAAATGAAATATGCGAAAAACGTATATAGAAATCGACTTACTGATTCTCATGACCTATTGAGGATAGCATGTAGCAATTATAATCCCGAATTGTCTAAAATGCGAGGTGTGTTCAATTGAAACCTATCTTTGCTTTATAAAAAATTATTTAACAATTTAATTACAAATAATTACCGTCACAGTTAAGGCACCTATCCCATTGTTTTACTAACCGACGCATACCCCAATCATACAATTTTTGTGGCTGCTGATTGAAGAAGTCTTCCACAGCTATCTGCACTTCTGCGTCATACTCAAAATGCCGACCTTTTAACGCCCTTTTCAGCGGTCCAAAAATATAGAAATCGCAAGGCAATAAATCCGGGCTATAGGGTGGATACTCTGAAACCCTCCATTTCTTTCGTTGAAGATTTTCTTTTACCACATTAGCAACATGAGGCCTATCATTGTCGTGCAGAAAAATGCCCCATGCGTAAGTTCTCCTGGACGTTGCCGTCTTATTGCTTGATGAAACTTGCTCAAAGTTATATTGTATAGATTTGCAATAACATTTACACCAGGTTCCTTACACTCCATCAACAAGGGTCCTTCATAGTCGCAAAGAAATTTTAACATCACCTTGCCTGCAAAAGGTTGTGCTTTAAACTTCTTCGGTAGTGGTGAACTTGAATGTTTCCACTGCTTCGACGATAACTTATTAGACAAAAGAAAGTCATCACCATTTTGCTTATAGTCTGTGAGGTGTTGCAGATATAAGTCCATTCGCAAGCATTTTTAAGAGACAAGGAATACATTGCGAACAAACTCTGCTGCAACCCAGATTACGAACAATACTATGGACAGATCCTACACTCGCACCAACAATTTCTAAAATTTTTCTAATTGAAATTCGACGATTTTCTCTAATAAGTCCTTCCACACATGCCATATTGTTTTCTGTTAATGCAGTACAGCGTGCACCTGGTCGCGACACATCCGTAGTCCCCTTTTTTCCATTTTTAAATTTTCGGCACCATTCCTTCACAGTTGGGTACGCACTACATGCATTTCTGTATTAATCTGCAATGGCTGCACACCCTCAGCGCATAAAACGGATTTTCAACAACAAACGCCATTTCAAAATCGATATCTTAAAAGTCAGAATCAAATTCAAACGCCAAAAACTTATTAATGTGTCGCTTACAAACACTACTAACATTAACAAACTATATTTGAATTAATGCATTTGGTTTCAAGTCTAAGTTAATCAAAAATGGATTTCAGTTGAACAAGCCTCGTAGTAAAAAATATGTCTCAATATCAAATATCACACTAATTTTTAAATAAAAGCTTAGATACATTTAGGTTTCTAGTTTTATTTTTTTACATTATTGTACTATGAATCACGCGAATCCCGGGAAGGCCATGAAAAGAAGGGCCGAAAGCTGGTAGTCCACATCGGTGGACACACCACCGAAGTGTAGAGAAAAACAGGCTACTGTCTACAATAAAAGAAGAAGAAGAGGTATCTGTAGAATGTTGCGGCCCGCGTAACTTAGCAAACTTATATATGTGGCCTTAGGAAAAAAAAGGTCGAGTATGGCTGGTCTAGAAAATAAGATCTCTGCCAAGTGAGCTACCACCACGCACATTAGTATTAGTTTAGTATAACTACAAACAACGTACACGTCACAGGAATTAATGGCATAAAGACGATAGAACCGCCCCTTCCTAGAGGCACATTAAAACTAATTTTTAAATTTCTGCAAATCCAAATGATTTGCCCCGATGGGTTGGTAAGCGATCTGGTTTTACCACAATGCACTTCAATAGGCATGTAGAAAGGTAAATAACCAGTACCACCGAAGAAAAGCTTAACAAACCCATGAAGATGCATATTTTAACATCATAGTTTACTAGAACCTCATATTTGCTTTAAACATGACCAGGATACGAAGTGTGACTACACGAAAGTCTGTCCTGCTAGTTAATAAGAACCAACCGTAGAAGAGGTGGTTGTGGACTAGACCTCAGCGCGTTAGACTTCTATGCGAAAACCCAAGGGTTCAATGGCCAGTACCGGAATTCTCCCTCGCAAGGCAATGGCAAACCAGCGAGGTATTCTGCCTAGTAAATCGTCTCTGGAGTAGAAGTATTTACGCTTCCCGTGGTTCGGAGCTGACTTTCA
>JABXWE010016674.1:0-28223 GCA_014611495.1 Limonius californicus | reverse complement strand
AATGTTTTATTTATTTTGCTTTTTTAATTTGTTTTTATTTATATATTATGCTTATTATTTTTCCATTTACTTTTAATATACCTTCTTATTTTCTATTTATTGCTATTTAATATTCTATTTCTTTGAATATTTGCATTTATTTCCTTTTTTGTTTGTAAAATTTATTTTTTTTAACTTTCTACAAAGACCGAAAGATGCCACAGAACAAAATATATAAAGTGCAACTTGCAATTTTCAATTGAGATAAGTTGTACATGTATATTGAAAAATGTCACTATTGTAGAGGATGAAGTGGTATTTTACTTGTTTACTCTGCACTGCACCCATTATCAAGAAAATGTTGTTGGATATAATCACTTTCCTCAACAATCTATACGAATATTAACCTTCAGGGGATTGCCTTGTTCAAATTAGAATTATTAAAGTACAATTCTGAGTTATTAAACTGCAAGCCTGTGTTTCTAAATCCAAACATTGTATTACTAAATAATAATTTATAGTTAATATATCGAAATTTCCAGTAAATAAGTAATAAAGATTCTCTTATAATGTGGTCTTTCTCAGCCATTGTACCTATTCTATCCAACTTTTCTACTTTCTATTCATTAGTCAGGGAGTAGAATAAAGCCTTTACTAAGTGATACTGCTTTAAATTCAGCAAGTGAAGATATGCGAACAAAGCACATAAGAAGTAACAAAAAAGCAAACGTGTATGGCAGAAGCATGTACAACAGCACAGATCCCCATAACGTACTTACACGACTTACATCTTGTTTAACCGTAGGTTCCTGATCTTCACACTCGATCAGCAGATACCAATAAAAATAGTTAGCTAACGTGGAATTTTTGGAGGCCCTCTGTATTAAAAATGAGGCTAAATCCTGAACTTCTTCCTCCTCCTTTAGTTCGCTTTGTAAAGTATCCGTGTTGGCAGAATCCGTGTTTATATTAATATTCTGTAGAACATTCTCCACTAAACTAGTTGCCCTCTGTCCAGGATCGAGCTCAATAACACTATTTACATTAGAAGCTGCTATGTGATCAGCCTGATTTAGACTAATGGAGCGATTCATCACAGTTTCATTGGTAATGGTGCTGTTGCTTTCCTTACTGTCTTTTTTTTCTAATTGTGCCTCTTTTTCTTCACTGGATAGCATTACATCTTTACCCGGAAAAACTCTTATGTAACCTATCAATAAAGAGTGATTTAAAATTTAAAAAGTTGCACTTATCCATACAATACAGTTTTTAAAAATGGCTGTAACTGCTATATTTTTGATTCAGGGCTAATAAACGTCATACACGGTGTCCCAACTAAAATAGTCCGCCCTGAATATCTTTGAAAATGATCAAATTTGAAAACATCTGCGAGACATGTCAACAATAGTATGAAGGGAGACATATTTTTTACTTCGCACCCTAGTGCTCACCTACCCCAAAATTTTAAATAACAAGGGGGATTGAATGATAGTTCATTTAATACGAGGATGATTTGACGGGACGTGAGACTCGACTACTAGTGCCCTTTAGCGGTTAAAATGAACATCATTTTCGAGTTCCGCCATCTTTTTTATACTGACAGGAGAAGTTTAGTTGATCTGTGGCGTTCAGTTAAGAAATTACAACGGTTTAAAGACGACGCTTAAATGGAAAATCCTAAAATGGATAAAAACGCTATTCGTGGTGTGATTCAATATTTGTTTTTTAAGAAGCTAAACACGACTGAAATTTTCGCCGATATGCAGCAAACATTGGGTGACAATGCCCTTTCGAAAGCAATGATTTGTCGCTGGGTTGCACAAATTAAACGTGGTGATTTGAGCATTGAAGATGATGAACGACCAGGACCTTCAAAAACGGCAACAACCCCGGAAACAGTCGATCAAGTGCATGATATTGTTTTGAAGGATCGAAGAATAAAAATTGACGAGATAGCTAGGATTGTAGGCGTATCAACTGAGCGCATACATACATCACATTTTGCACGTAGAATTGGGCATGTCTAAGCTGTCAGCAAGATGGGTGCCGCGCTTGCTGAATGCTGATCAAAAACGAGAAAGAATGCGAACATCAAGCGACAATTTGAAGCTATTTGACAAAAATCAGGTTGATTTTCTGCGCCGCTTTGTTACGGTCGATCAAACTTGGATTCATCACTACATTCCCGAATCAAAACGCCAACCTCAATAGTGGAAACATCATGGCAGTCCTCCGCCGAAGAAGGCGAAGTCGTTTTCATCGGCCGGGAAGGTAATGGCTATGATTTTTGCGTTTCGAAGGGGATACTTCTCATCGACTATCTGACAAAGGGCCAAACCATCAACGGAGCACTTTTGGACTAACTAAATGCAGCAATTGCTGAAAAAAGACTCGGAACGGTCCGAAAAAAGGTGCTCTTCTGTCATGATAATGCCCCTTCCCATACCAGTCGCATTGTTCATGAGAAATTGGATCAACTTCGCTTCCAGGTTATCCCCTACTCACCAGATCTTGCTCCGAGTGACTTTCACCTATTCCCGAAGCTCAAACTTTTTCTTGGTGGAAAAAAGTTTAAGACGGACGAAGAAGTAATTGCTGCAACGGAGCAATATTTTGACAGCCTTGAAGAAGATCACTACAAAACAGGCATAATGGCACTTCAGCGTCGCTGGTCCAAGTGTGTTGATGTACGAGGAGAATATGTTAAAAATAAAAAAAAATTAATGCTCTAACTCATGTCTTTCATTTCGAGTCTCACGTCCCGTCAAATCATCCTCGTATAATGCTAAATGTTAAATTAAATAATTTCGCTTTTTTGAAATTTTTTAATTTAACATTTTCCATACACATCTGAAATTTCAAAATGCCATTTCTCAAACACCAATCTACAGAATTGGAAAACATTTCATATTGAACCTCTCAAATAAAGTATTACTCTACAACCTCTGTCATTCAAAATTTTGGGGTTGGTTTTGGTGTGGGGACTAGGTGGATGAAGTAAGATACATGACTTATGGTAAAAGATGTCCCCCTTCAAACTGCTATTGAGCTTTGAGTTTTCTAAATATGATCATTTACAAAGTTATTCAGGGCGGACTATTTTCGTTGGGACACCTCATATATTATTTAAAAAGGAGAGTCTTTTCTACAATTTGATGAAACCTAATTCATTTTAGAGCAGCTATTGTATCACGATGATACCATCGCATTTTTGGAATTGCTTGCTGTAATGTAATTTGGTACAAAATTATATTTGGTTTTCATCTGTCTAAACATATAATAGGATATCTGCAATACAACAAAAAAACTCGGAAAGTTCGTAAATAAATAAAAAACTAATAATAAAAGCGACTTTTATGCTGCCATAGAAATATACATTAAATTCACATAAAGTTAAACTAAAAACAACTCTGTAAAATGTAATTCAAATATCAAAGCAAATTGTTTAAATACAAGCAGTTGTTTCATTGTAGTCGTTTTGAATCCAGTGACTACTACATCAAGTATAGTTTTTTTAATTATCTCAAAAAATTCATTATACAAGCGTCTTAAATGTTTAGACAGATGATAAGCATATAAAATTCCCTATCAGATTACATACAAAAATTAGGGTTCAATTTAAAAAAATGTTGATGACACCATCACAAAAAAATGGGGGCATTTAAAAAATAAGTTATCATCATTTTGTTTTAAGGGCTCTGCCAATCAATAACATACAGTGTTTATCTAAATGTATAAAATAATGAGGCTACAGCCTTTAGGTCCTTTTTGTTACACAGACTACATATTCATCACATCACATAGCCAATCGTGTCCACTACTAGGCATAAGCCTCCCCCAGTCTCTGCGGGTACTTGTCTCCCCCAGAATCCTTGAAGCAGACCTTATCCAAGGTGTGGGTTTTGGAATTTTCCTACCTATCTGGGTTACTTTTTCACATATTTTTGTACTGGTCATAGAGGCGGGAGTTTTTTTTATTTATGTCAAAACATTAAAAAAAAAATTAACTAACCTTCCTTAATGTCATCAAAATTTTCATATTTAAGGGCTTGCACTAACTGCAGTAGATACACCATTAAATCTTCATCGGGAGCTTGCTGTAACCTCGAAATGGCATATTTTCTGACAGTAGGATGTGTAAAGTTTGGACTTAGCAATTCCAACGCGTCTTCTACATCCATAGGAGCCCATAGTTCCAACATAGAGAGAGCCTGTCGAACTTCACCACTTTGAGTCCAATTAACACATTTTAGAAATTTAGTTAAAGCCTTCTTTTGATTACTAAGATAAAACCTAAACTTCCACACTTGGTCCTGTTCTTCATTGGAGAGCTGCTTTGTTGGGGGGTACGCAACAATGGTGTTTAACATATCCCTTACTGTGGCATTTGGCTTGGCATCTTTATCAGAGTAACCACTTCTAAGGGAACGAGCCAATTTGTGGTGCTTACTTTCGACCAGATTTTCCTGCACACAACACAGTAACGAAGTTCCATTATAAATTTTTTGAGACGACTTAAATTTAAACAAATTTTTATGTACCACCATTTTTCATTTAAATGGCCTGCCGTCTAAGGCACAAAGGTAAATGACTTGTTTTGTGGGTAATGAGGAAACCTTAAATGAATTCAATAAGAACTTAACAGGATTGAACTCTTTTCCAATTTGCTATGAAGTCCTTGATGTTAGATTTAGAATATGGGACAGAGATTTATGGTTTACTTGATCTACATTTAATTTACGGCCACGTTCACAAATGTGCAACATACCGCGCAAAACGTTTGATAACACTGCAAAACTACTCTATTTGAACGTTATTATCCGCGCAAACGCGAATATAAAGTTTTCTACGCGGTATTGGATCGTTTAAAAAATTTGCATGTTTGTTTAGTTTGGGCGCTTTCTTGGATAGTTTCAAGACCACATTCGAGATAGTTGTTATTTTCAACTTTAAACTATTGAAATATAGAGTGAATACGGGAAGAAAGCTTAGAACGAATACATTGTATAGGGCCCCTTCCAATTGATACGGCGAAAGCAAAGAATGCGCAGTGGCAATGGGCGCTGTTATTTGTGTTTTATCCGCAGTTTACCTGCCAGGTAAATGACCAGTGGCGTTCAGAAAGCATTTTCCCTTCCCCATAGCATTTTAATGAGAAGGAAACTATTAACACTGTAATATACCACGTTATCGTTTCTGAAATCATTGATAAATAATAGTTAACGATCTATTTACCTACACAGCCATTCGAAAGTCCATAAAATTATTTCTTTGTTTAATATTTAACGGTTAAACTTTTCAGACAATGGACAGGTAAGTAGGACTACGTTTGTAAGCGACCACCTTGTCGAACAAAACTCTCGCCGTATCAATCAGATCGAGCTCTACACAATAACGAGAACTCTAGAATTCAAACTGATAACAATGCAATCGTAGACAACCTTAATTTTATACTAAAAAAAAACGCTTATACACCAGAAAAATTGTATCCAGAAAGTTAATGTAGTTATGTAGTTAGGTTGTAAGAAGTACCTACCCAAATGCAAAGGAAAGAGATACACAAAGAAACATGGGTATCGCCTGACTGCAAAACACGAAACCAAATAGACCATGTACTAATAGAGAAGCACCAAATGAATATGATTACAAACATTAAGAGTAGGAGAGGAGCTGAAAGTGAATCGGATCATTTGCTAGTAGTAATAACGGGAAAAAAGGATCATCAGGAGAGGGAGAGGATTAAAGAAGCAAGAGCGGTAGCAAAAAGATACACTACAGAAGCCTTAAAGGAGGAAAAAACGAAACAAAAATGTGAGGATACAATAAATACAAGATTGCATAATCTAGAACCAGCTTCCGAAATGGATGAAATATTGAAGAATATTAAGGAAGTAATGGCGGAGACAAATAAAATTCGAAAACTTAAAAAAGAAAAGGCAAAATAAAATAATAAAAAGCAGTGAAAGGTGTATCCAAGAGTATAAGGAGGCAAGAAAAGAAATGAAGGAAATAGGCAGAAGGAAAAAAAGACAGTATAATGAAAAAATATTGAGGGAGATACAAGAAAACTTTGAAAACAAAGAAATAAGGTCGTTTTATCAAGAAGTAAAGAAAAACGAAACGGGATACCAAAGAAGAAGCAAATACATAAAGAACAAGCAGGGGGAACTGGTATGCGAGCCAGGATAAATGGTGGCAATATGGAAAGACTACTTCGAGGAGGAACTTCTCAACGACAATGCGCAAGAGGAGCAGGAAAAGGCAAATATGTAAGTGCAAAATAGAACAGAAGTAGAACGACCAAAAAAAGGGGAAATAATAAAAAGGTTAAAAAATAATAAAAGCCCAGGGGAAAGTGATATAACAGCAGAAATGTGGAAAAATGGAGGCAAAGCGTTACAACAGGAGGTATACAAACTTATTAAAAGAATATGGGAGAAAGAAGAGATGTCGAGGGAATGGTCCAAAGCTCTGATAGTCCCAATATACAAGAAAGGGGATAAACAAATATGTGCAAACTACAGGGGGATTGCGTTGTTGGATACTTGTTATAAAATCTTAGCCCAAGTGCTAAGAAAAAGGCTGAACAAGTGTGCCGAAGCAGTACTAGCAGAGTATCAGGCCAGTTTTAGAGGTAGTAGATCAGTAACAGACCGATTTTTGCTATAAAGGAATTACAAGCTACTTGTTATGAGTACAAAGTCGACCTGTATGTAATGTTCACCGACTTTAAGCAAGCTTATGACAGGATCAAAAGAAGCAAATTGTACAATATCATGAATAGTTTAGGAATAGTAATTACACTGACAAAATTAATAAGAATAACCTTGGAAAAATCGAGTAGTGCAGTAATATGGGAAGGATATAAGTCAGAAGATTTCGAAATATAGAAAGGGCTCAGGCAAGGGGACTCAGTATCTACGGTGCTATTCAACCTAGTACTCGAAGAAATTATTAGAAAAAGTGGGATTAAAAGGGAAAGAACGATATTCAACAATGATCATCAATGTATGGCTTTCGCGGATGATGTGGTTTAATAGCAAAATCAGGAGACTTAAAAAAAATTATAAAAAAATTGGAGGTATGTAATGACAAAAGAAGCAGGTCTTAAAATAAATGAGGAAAGATCTAAATATATGGTAATGGGAACCCAGGACAGGACAATAAAAAGCGAGCTAAAAATATTGACTAGTGAAGGAGAAAAGTACAATTTTGAAAGAGTAAATACGTTTGTCTATCTAGGGGTGCAAATTGATGAAAACGGAAGCGAGGATCAAGAAATAAAAGCAAGAATTGTAAAAGAATATCAAAAATATGCTGCCCTGAGGCCACTAGTGAAATCCAAACAAGGATATACAGGTCAGTTCTGCGACCAACAGTAATGTATGTATGCGAGACCTGGGTCTTGAAACAATCGGAAAGAGACCTATTGGACAGATGGGAGAGGAAGGTTTTGAGATCTATTTATGGTGGGACGAGAACAGAAGAAGTTTGGAAAAGAAAGACAAATATGGAAATACAAGAATTATATAAGGAACCTAGGATATCGGTATATGGTAAATCACAAAGAATTATGTGGTTAGGACACGTGCAAAGACTACAAGGGGAGAGAATGCCCAAGATGGTCTTGTATAGAAAGCCAATAGGTAAAAGAAGAAAGGAAAGATCACGAAAGATATGGTTGGAACAGGCACAAGAGGACCTAAATGCTATTGGAGTTACAAACTGGAGGTAAAAAGCGACAAATAGAAGGGAATGGAAAGAAATTATAAATAAATACTTAAGCAATGTCATGTAGAAGTAATTATGTAATTAAGTAAAAATAGTGTATAATGCCCTAGGCCTTCATGGCGTAGAGCAAAATAAATAAATAAATAATGTAGTTATTGGCCGATTGCTAAGTAATACATACTTCAATTTACACCTTCATTTAAAAACATTCCGGGATGGAAACATGAGCCGTCACAGTCCTTTAACACGTGACCTCATTAGTTATCTCTCTTGTGGAGTTTTATTATCATAAAAGAAAATAAAAAATTAGGTATGATTTTGAAATTATTGTTAGGGTAAATTTTTAGTGGTATTTACAGATTTGAAAAATGTGGTTGATAGCAAAACTCAGTGAAATGCAATTCAAATTTATACAAAATAGCTGAGAAAACACACTATAATCAACCAGAACATCAACGTAACGATAACTAGTTCCAATACAATTGTCCTTCGAAAAAAAAGGACTATAACGTCACGCAAATATAATAAGTTTAAAATATAGACATTAATAATTTATGTCGGGGGTTTAAACTTTATTTATTTTAAAATTGAAAAGGGGATTGTATTTTTTGTTCGAGAATCTAAATTTAAATTATAAAAAAAAGTGAACCCCTCAATTTTTGGCGTCCAGCAACGACGCTTTCTTGGACTTTTTTGGTTTCAATGCGTTACACAATATCATGAAAACATACACGCAATAAAAAAACCTGCATTACCCATGAACACCTTCAACATTGTTGACTGTTCAACAAACCCCAACAAACATTGTAATATAACGGCTATCGCGTCACGTATCAGTGTGGCGGTACCGCATAACAGGCTGGCGTAAAATAACGGCGTAACGAAGGCACTATTACCAATTGCAGCGTATGAAAATGGCCGCCGTTTTGGTAATTGTCACGCGATTGCAATGGACCTCGAAGCGAAAGAACCACTGCTGCGAGAAGGATGCTTCGGGGAGAGTCAGTTGGCACCTCCATCTATATTTTTCATTTTATATAATTTGCAAATATGGAGGTGGGATGGAAAGCCGAAAGTACGTAGCAAAATCGGTCGCCATTGCTATTTTCGTGAAGCTACTATATATAACAGGATCCGGACTGAAACGTCCACCGTTGCACGAAATTGTACTTTAAAGCTATTGGGAGGGGGGGAGGGCAACGGACAAATATAGAACAACATTTTCCTATATTTGTTTAACTTAGACATAAGTCGAAGAGTCAGAAATTCTTCCATTCGTGATTTCCGATTTTCCTCATGACCACCAGCAGTCCTCAAACTTTCTTTCTTTTTATTTGTAGCTTGGTCCCAAACTGGATTAGGATAAGGCTATAAAACTGATGGCTCACAGAGTAATATTTATTAAGCGCAAATAAGTTACTACTAAAAATTTTAACATAAGTCTATTTTTTCCGATCCAGTCATAAATCTTTGGAAATAGTATAACCTCAAAACATTGTTTCTTTACAGGCATGTCCTATAAGTGATCTCGTTCCAATAGGGTTGCTAAAGTAACATTGATACTACGAAAGGAACGCCACTGGTGTATTGCGCAAGTTGGCGGGATACAAATTTTGTAATATGTAGTATAATATTTTTGCTGCTAGAAACATTACTTTTGTGAAAGTATCGGGTGTGACATACCTGGATAAAAAATTAATTGTAAATCTAATTTTAAACCCTGTATTACCTTTAAAATCTCTTGATCAGGAACTGTAACAATATCAGCTTGTGCTCTAAACTGATAAACTTCATCTCCATCTTGTTCAAAATATACAACGTGATGAAGCTTACCATCAACAAAAATGGTCGGAAATTCTACCATAAGATAAAGATAATCCGAAGACCGCTTCTCTTTTTCATTAATCATTTCCAATTCTCTAAATGTAAGCCGGTCCAGCCAATCAACCTAACCACACAATTAGTTTGTAATGATACTGAAAAAATAATTGATTTTTGGTACCTTCGTTATATGTCCATTACGATGCTTTTTTGCTAGTTTAGCTAATCGTTGCATTTGTTCCTTTCCATGGTCCTTAATTTTACCAGGAGTTGTGCTGGGAAAATTACCGTCAGCCTCTTTATTTGGCCAAACTCGTAAATCTAACATACCCTATAGAGGACGATTTTAAAATTTATCTGTTTACTGCAATAGTAACCAACCTGGCGAAATAATCCATGTTTACTAAAAAGTGAAATGGTTGTCCCACCAACTGGAGTCAGTTTGTTAGGTCCCACACAATCATAAATTGTTAAAGCTAGCTGTGCTGTTCTAGGTATATTATTAAACTGTACAGGCAGTGTAACCCATTCGTTCCAACTAAAAGAGCATTAGATCACACACGGGTCTACCAAAAATATAAACAAATGTTTGCAGCACATACTTCCACCGTGATGTAAATGCTTTGTAGGATGTTGAAATTGGCAGTGCAAGAGGGGAATTTTGATCAAATACTTGACATTGCACCATTAAATCGGCACACCCCTCCTGATATAGTCCTGAGTATTTAAGCAAAGGTTCTGCAATCAACTTGGTGTATTCTGGTTTTTGTCTCCTACCCTCTAAGGTTCCTCTGGAAAACAATTACGGGTGAAAATGATGCAATTATAGCGTGTTGAATTTTTTACATTTTGATTTGAATTCTGTGATTAAGCGACGAACTGTATACGTAATGAAATTTATCGCATAATTCCTCCATGTTTATGGATATAAGAGTACTTATTTACACATCAACTTTAAACTTATTGGAACGTTCTTTGTTTATCAAATCAGCTGATTCTGATAACCATAAAATTTACTGATTTAAGGCTGTCAACTTCAAACTGTAATAATAAGTATTTCCCTATATTTATATACAGTATACGACCAAAATAAGTTCTGTTTTCATTATTGCGTTAAACTATCAGATATATTTTGATTTTTGAATAAACTAATCATTTTGACTAGTTAAAATTATAGATTCTACCAAGTCAATTAATTATACATAGCATTTGCAGAAAAATCGTTTTATTATAGTGCTAAAATTTGATACAATGTGATGAGTAAAATTTGCGACAACGATTCGTTGTATAAAGTACAAATAAAATTACTTAAGCCGTACAGTTTATATTTATAACCTTTACTACTAGAATCCATCAAAGTTTGTCAAGCAATTGAACGCCGATTTTAAGCAAGTGTGGGAGATTTTAAAGGCTTATAGGATGGTTACAATCAAGTTACAAGTTATGCATTTAAAAATCAATTGTACTGTGCGTTCTAGAGTAAACTTAGTATAGTATACCTAGTATATGGCTTAAGTAAAGACGCGTGTATTTTTTGCTACTCAAGGGCTCAAGGCCAACTTTTAACCAAGATTTTGTGCATCATACTATAATAACAACTGTTTATGATTTCTCTGATTATTATGAAAATCTGTAGGAACTATTTACAGAATTCCAATTGCAGTTTTGATAAAATTCCGCTTGTATTTCGAATATTAACTACAGTAAAATTAAAATTAGCTACGAAAACTTTCGAAATTAAGATGATGAGACACTTTAATTCAATTACTTGGGCACTAAACAGAACTACATTTATATTATAAATAATTGAAGTACCTACCGCATTCTAATTTATCAAACATAAATAAATAAAAATTCGACACAAAAAAGAAAGCGAGTAGGTACTTTTATTTCTTGAGTAGCTTAATCATAGCAAATAAATCAAAACCGAAAAATGTAACTTAGTATCATTAATATAAATAAAGGCAAGTTCTATAAGAAAATGTTTCTGAACAACAAAAAATCCTTAATCCTAACTTAAATCATATACGACAGACCAGACCACAAACCAAATAAGTAACATGTCAAAATAAATGTAATTCTTACATCATGAAAATAATTCTGTGTATGAAAAAAATTATAAATATTTCCAAAATTAGCAAAAAATATTCTTAGACTAAATTTTCACTATAATTTGTCTGGTTGATTTTATAATAATTATAGTTATTTGTTCTTTTATAATTATTTTTGTTTCCGCCTGTTTTGAATTGCAACTCCTCATTTTTTACTAGTATTATTAAAATAATTAATATACTTATCACTGCAAAACCCTATTATAAACAATTTGGGAAATCAACTCTACTACTAAAAGTATTTGATACAAAATCATCTTTCCAAATTTGCATTTCCATGCCTAAGAATCAATTTTATTAGAATGCATTCCTCTCTGCAAACATTTGCTACTCATTAAACACTATCTGTTATATCTGCCGATATCCAGTTATGCTCTACTAATACTCAAGTGCAATTTTAATTTGCAGTGGGTTGATACACTTATTAAGGATATAGGATATATATCTGCAGCGTTTCTCAAGCACAAATGGTTTAAAACAATCAAACGATGTTTCTTTTCAACTAAAGCTCATATATTTCAGAAACAAGATATAGAAATTAACGAAACTTAAAAGTATGTTTTATGAAAAATGTTAATATGTAGTTGCATGTTAAGCACACTAGAAACTGAAGAACCAACCATGCACCTGTTTGGGAAAAGCTATTTTATTTATGAACGTGTGTCCGGACATTGATGACATACTACCAGTTTACCAGGGCATTTTAATTTTTTAAATATTGATCTAATGTTCACTTAACTGTATCTTCTCAAATATAAGTTAAATGTCTTGTAAAAATATAATACCCTTTATTAAATAAATTCCATATTCTCCATCTCCATACATACAACAGCATTAAGCTATATCTATTTTATTCTTAAGCTTGTCAAGCAAACATGTTGGCAGGACCGAATGAAGGAAAAATTTGTGGGATTGTGACCTAGGTAACAAGACAAATCCCTTTTGTGGAAGCATCTTCCCCATGATTCTTCAACCAACATGCAAAATGTATGCACAATTAATTTAGTAGGTATAAACATGATTAAATGAAAATGTTAACCACTTAGAAATTTTATTGTTTTTTCAATTACATACGGCACAGATTTATAAAAAATTTTATTGTGAATTACATGAGCTTCAAATTTATTTTCATTTTCATTTAAAGTAATTTTCCAACAATTGTTTAAAGTTATTTCAACTTCAGTTCTGGTAAATATTGTAACTACATTTGAATTTTTAACACTGTTTTCTAAACTTTGCAGCATTTTCATGTGAAAAGACTGTAAACTGATTATTCCATTATTATGTCTATATTCCCAGTAATATGATGATAAACTGTCCACCGCTACAAGACCAATATTTATATTTTCCGATAAAATCGCTTCTAGATTAAGGAAGGTCATTTGTAGCTGATTGTTGTCGTAACAGTTAAGTATAATTAATTTGTTTAGGCAGGATTTAATGATATTCTCTATGCTTGATTGGGACAGTTTAACAGTTTTTTCACAGCCTTTTTTTATATAACATTCCATTATTTCTATTAATTTAAACAAATCAAAGTGGTGATCAGTGTCTATTAGCGCTGCTCCACAATTCTTGCCTGAAATGTTTACTCCACTATACTGTTCAGGTAATATACATCTTGCTAAAAGGTCCATTATCAATAAAGTTTTTCCTGCTCCAGAACTACCAGTTATTTCAATAAATTCGTTGGGAAATGGTCCACAATCACCGAAAAGCATTGGTTGTAGCTTATTTAAACTGGGGCGTTGGTTTAAACGTGCAAATAACTGTAAACCAGATTCTACTTTACTCCCATCCATTTTAAATAAATTATTTTACATTATTATCCTTAATTTATGGAAATTATCAAACACCTAACCTCAATAACATTCTAAGGTGAATCAAGTAATGGCAACATTTATAGATGATTATAGCGACAGGAAACATTTACTGTGTCACGGTTACCCTCAGGTGACTTTAAAGTTACAGACTTTACAGTGCAGCCATGAGGTTTCTGATTTTTTATTGGTCAATTAAATATTGCTATTTTTTCTACAAAAATTTGTGTTATTTATATTGTATTTATATGCGGGGTGCGATTTTAATTATATTGAAAACTACCAACCCTGATTTCTAATAGTCTTAGGCGTAAGACTACAATCTTATTGTTAAAAGTAGTAATAATGCTTAAATATTATCAGGAGTGCTTGTTTAGATGGTCACTATCTTGCATTTTATGATCAGAAATGTTTTCAATATTCAGTAACAAATTTTCTTGACTGTTACAGTATGAATATCAGTAAAATTATAGTTTAGCGTAATTTATAATTCTTCCACCTGTATCAAGATGCATGTAAACCAAACTCCACCCGCTTTGTATGGTCATGGTCAAATACTTTAATATATTAATACAGGAAACCAAATACTTTAATATATTAATACAGGAAACTCATATAAGTTTAGCATGATGAAATGCGAGACATTCAGGCCTATTCCCTAACTCCAAATCGAATAGAGATGAAGCAAATAGAATAGAAATCATGCGATCGAATAGAAGTGGTGCCTAACTGGTATTCCGTAACTACTTCTCATTCCGATTGTAGAAATGCTAGAAACCCACGCGATAGAAGTTCAACTCGACAAGCTGGAAGCAGTAGAAATCGTAATTGTCAAATCGGAATGCCCTTGCGCCTGTGCAGTGTAGTGTTTGTTTCCGCCCCTTTACGGCAGCGGCTTGTTTACTTTTTGAATATGTTAGAATACTGTGAATTAGAATCGCGTATTTTGTACTTTTCAATATTAGTTCATTAATATAATATAGTTGAGGCGGCAGTAATGACATTAATTTAAATTTGGGATTAGTTCTTGCTGATGAACTGCAGCAGGAAATTGAAATGTAAGTATAATCAGTTTACTTAACCTATTCAAACTATCTCAAATTTTTGTTTTCTAAGGTTTCAGTGTAGTATAATATTTATTTAACTTTGCAGGCAATTATTTCAGTTAGAAAGAAGGATGTTGCGAGACAGAAGTAATCCTTTTGAAGTTCCCAATGTGAGTTTTAAAAAAATGAATTGATTATCAAAGCACTTAGCGAGGCACATAATTGATGAAGTCAGCGTTTTTCTAGTAGAACCTCTGAGAAACACGTCTGTTCGAAATCATATTAAGGTTAATCAGTGATTTTTGTTCTGCTACACACAGAATTTCATAACGCAAGTTAATTTTTAGGTCCTATGTGCTCTACACTTATTCGCACATGGTAGTTACCAAAAAAGTGTAGGACGTAATATTTGAATTGAAAATAATGTTGGATTTGGATTTGGAAAATGATAATGCAATAGCAAACTACATTCAAGGTATGATTTTTTAACTGATTCTAGAATTAACATTCTATGAAATTATTTTAATTTCAGATGAACAGGATCGCAACATTTTAACAGCAAGCAGACGAGCGAGAAGGCAGTCAATACAGAATAATTTTATATAATGTAATAGTCTCCTTGGTATAAAAATATTTATTAAATTTAATAATAATAAGTAATAAATGAAAAACACTACATATTTACAATGTTTATTATTTTAACTCTAAAATGTTTAATTCTCTTTACTTCAATTGTAACTCAATTGCCTTCGATGACAACTCTTTTTCTTTATTTCTGGCTTCTAACCATCGAATTTTTAATTCAATCTCCTTCAGCTCCAATTCGCGTTTTTTATTTACATTCACATCACTTGTGTGCATTTGACTAAGAATTTCTAATGTAGTCTTTTGTCTTTCAGTAAATGCTTCTGCAGCTTTTTGAAGAGTGGATGATTTATCTAAAAAAATTATGTATTTTTACTAATTGAAAATGCAATTATTTTTTAATTTCCTAATTAAACAATCGAAATAGATAGTGTTACCTTTATATTCCATTTTTTTTATAACCGAGCTCTCTCTACTAGTACCAGCAGCTTTAAAAGATCGTTTTGGTGCAGCTGCTGGAGTTGACTTGAGATAAACCTCTGGCGAGTGGTTCACCTGGAGGTGGCCGTGAGAATTCGAAGTTGGTGGCCATTTCTTCAATATCCAACCCTGGTTCTCCTACATTGTCGATTCCTTTGACCGCTATCCACGACAGAAGAGCCATTAATTTTTCTTCGGCTGTAGTTAGTCCTTTTTTGTAATCTTCACTGCCTCCTATTTGTTGTTGCATTTTAAGTAATTCCCTTGCCTTTTTCCTTGTATTGCACTTCCAGTCAATAAAAGTCTGCAAGTTGGAAATAATAATTTAGTTATCTATTTGCCGATGTAACTTCTAGCATCATGTCAAAGGCCTATTTAAGCAGTGTTCATTATAATTAATAAATATAAAATTTCAAAATACCTTCTTCCATTGCGCCTCAGTCTTGCTAGGTCCAGCCCCACAACTTTTTAAGGTACGCGACACATCTTCCCATAAATTTTCAATTAAATCTGCTTCCGATGGTTTTGTTTTGCCAAGCAATAACACTTTATTTTCTGCAATGAAGTCGACCAATACAGTTAACTGTTCAACGAACGTTTTCTTCTTACTGCAAAAGGCCATTATTATTACTTATAAATAACAAATTTTAAATTAAACACCACAACTGAACAGCTTTGAAGTAAAGTAAGGACTGAAAACTTGCCCATTCAACAATTTGTATGTTCTTACCTGTCCCACGAATGCAACCCTTTAAGAAAGGGTGTTTGTGGGGTTTTCCACGACTGATACTTTCACTGCATTCAAATTTGTTACAATTTTCCAGCATATTACGCCGCATGAACAGTCACCAATTGTCAAAATGGTCGTTAAGGTTGAGTATCGCTTACCATAACAGTGTTGCCATATTTAGGTAAACAGCACCGATAGAAATCGTAGTCACTTCTACTTTACAACCTCTATCGATGTTACGGAATACCAAATAGCAACGCGATAGAAGTTTGTCATTCCGATTTGCTGAAATTCCAATCCGATTTGACCACTTCTATTCGATTTTGTAAAAGTTAGGGAATACAGCTGATTGATAGTGGCGTCATCTTAGCAGTTCGGTGGGCAAGTTTCAGTAAATTTGGATAATAAATTTACAAATCACTGTTTTAAATTCATTTTAATAGTTAAAAACCTAACCCTACAAAATGATATAAACTTATTAAACTTACAAAGTAAAGTAAAATATCATAATTATCAAATATTATTACTTAAATAAGGGTTTTGCTATGAGAAAGTAAATGGCATTTGCTTTAAATGTGCCACAAATGTTTTCGACAGCTGCCAAATACAAATCTTAGTGGCCCACCAAGCCGCACGGATCGCTGCAGTCAGTGTCACGAGTTTTTCGGCGAAGTTTCCTGTATTAATATATTAAAGTATTTGATAGTACCTATGTAAATGTAATTCACAAGTAAAGGTGCTCATTAGATAGTTCTGACACAGTAGTAGCATTGCATTAAAAAGTTTTTTTCTACGTTTTACACAAAATAATATCATAACAGATCCCTACCAAATCTTAGCATATGCGGACGATATAGGTAGTAGTGCTAACACGAACGAAACAAGAACTTAAAGGAATAGTAAAAAAAAATAGAAGAACAAGCAAAGCTGGTGGGACTGCAAATCAATGAAGAAAAAACAAAATACATCATATTAGGAAACAGAACGCAAGAAGAATCGCAAAATTTGACCTTCCAAGCAACAAACACCAGGAAAAAAATATGCATTCAACCTAGTGAATAGTACAGTGTAGGTACTTAGGGGCTGAGATGACAAGCAGCGGACAGCAAGGAGCAGACACAAAGAGAAGATTAACCATGGGATCGAGATGTGTGGCTTCCCTAGACAAAGTATTAAAAGATAAAAGTATACAAAGGGAAACAAAAATTAGGTTATATAAGACAGTGATCCGCCCGGTAGTAACTTTTGGAGCGGAAACATGGGTAATAACAAAAGAATACGAAAATAAAATAGACATCTGGGAAAGGAAAATCCTAAGAAAAATAGTAGGAGGAATAAACGAGAATGGAGAATGGAGAAGAAGGACCAACCTAGAACTGGAAGAAATATATAAGGAGCCCAAACTAACAACAATTATCAAGCAAACCAGGTTAACACGTTAGCTGCCGCAATGTAAAAATAATTACTTTCTTCGGGGCCACACTACTATTTCTGTTTTACTTGTTTAATAAGGGTGTAAAACATTCAGTTTTAGCATCTGTTGCTGAAAATTGTTTATAATTTTTCCATATCGGTCATGAATCACGGATGCATCATGTGGCTTGTAAAGAAAAACTTTGCAACTAGGCCGCATGGTGAATCCGTGATTCGTGCATTTGCAGGAATATGAACATGGCAGCTGCATGTTTCTACAGGCTTATTTTATGATCATGTATAAATGCAAGAAAGTATTTCTTGATTTAGTGAATATATATTTAGTAAATGCCAAGGTTATCCTCTTATTGGTCTAATAATGTTATTTATTCTGAAGTGAAGAAAGTGATGTCAAGGAATCGTTTCGAGCTTTTGCTTAGTAACTGGCACTTTTCGAATAACGAAAGTGATAATATTTCAGATCGCTTATATAAGCTAACACCTCTCATTGATAACATTCGTGTAAATTTTTAAAAAATAATTGTACCTGGCAATAACATACGCTTCGATGAAACTTTAGTTCCTTTCCGAGGACATCTTTCATTCTTGCAATACATCAAAAACAAGCGTCATAAATTCGGCGTAAAGCTGTTCAAATTATGTATTGAAGATGGTTACACGTATGATTTCAAGGTGTATCGTGGAAGAGAGAAAAAGGATAATTCTGCTAGTGTTCCGACATCAATAGTGATGGCACTTTGGAGTGATCTCCTTGACTATGGTCGTACTGTATACGTGGATAATTATTATATAGTGTAAAATTAGCACATAAACTCACCTAGTAGGAACTGCGCGTAAAAGTCGAAAGGGACTTCCTAAGGACATTGTAGAGAAGAAGTTAAGAAAAGAGGAAATGATTGGTAAGGAAAGCAAAAGAGGAGTCGTTATCAGGTGGTGTGACAAGGGTGAAGTGTTGATGTTGTCTTCTAAACACATTGCACAGATACAATGGTTACAGTCTCGGCAAGAAACAATAAAGAAGCAACCAAACCTGAAGTAGTTGCAGACTACAATAAAAGTAAAAGTTTTATTGATTTGTTCGATCAAATCAAAGCCTACGCAAGCTGTTTGAGAAAGGGTATCAAGTGCTACCGCAAAGTAGCAGTCGAGATTCTTTTAGGTGGTGCTGTTGTAAATGTCCAACTAGTATACAAAGACGTTACTGGTAAGAAAATTAGCATCACGGAGTTAAGGGAAGAGATAGTAAAAGAATTACTACGGATTCGGAAAAAAGTAACCCGTCAAATCGAGCTAATGATAAGAAGAAACATATTTTAAAAGAACGTGATTCTAAGGAAAGAGCAAGATGAGATAGCGGGTTACAAGAATTGGTAGAAGAGCATAATTGGAAGTATGCTGGAAGTAAAGCAACTCCAACGCATTGGAGATGTATTCAGTGCAATAAATTCTACTGTGTAAAGTGCTTTACAATTGTGCATTATTGTACTATCTAATGCATATTTTCATTTGTTACCTATAATGATAACCTGTTTTATTGTTCTGCTAGTTACATAGATACATAAAGTCGAAAATGTTCTTTAGTTTTTTTTATGTTGTAGTTACATTTCCATTTCAAATGAAATAAATAAACGCCTTTTTTCTCATTCTGGGTTAGTCTCTTTATTTATGATAATCACTTTGTTATTTTATAAGTAAATAAATAATAAAAAAAAGTTTATAGAAAATGTATTGACGTAAAATATAATATAATATAATATAATGTAATATACAGTTCCAATGGAACAAATAGAAAAAAAAGGTAATAAAATCAATTCGGTGTTATGCAACTCTAAAAGCAGTATTTCAATCGGCTAAGAATACAATCTTGTGCAGGAGGCCATGCTCTTGTACAGTCCATAAGCAGACTACTGTAGCATGCATCATCCGTGATCTGTGTGGCCTCAAGTGAAAATCTACTCATGAACCATATATGATTCATGCGGCATAGCAAGAAAGACCATCCTGAATCATATACGCATCATGTGGCAGTTAACGTGTTAAGATGGTTGGGGCACATAAGAAGCATGAATGAAAATGAACCGGTTAGGAAAACGATAAAAATGGAAGCAGAAGGAAGGAATAGAAGAGGGAGACCGAAAAATACATGGTAGGGAGACGTACACCAACACTTGAGAAACTTTAAACTTACAAACTGGGAAGAAATAGTAGAAGACAGAAAGGCGTGGAAGCACGCGGTCGAAGCCATAGGCCACTAGGCCTAAAGCGCTGAACTATATATATGTTCTAATTCGGGCAATGAAAAAATTTACATCCAAGTTTGTGCTAATTTAATAAAATTGTCGTTTGTACGAAGAATAAATTACAAAGCAAATTTATACTAGTTTATATTAAAGCAATTTATATAAAAAAATGTATATTTATTGTGCAATGAAAAACTCACAGGCTTTTTCATTTCGACAGTTGAGAAGAATTTTTAATAATGTCTATAATTAAATTGAATGTCAACTTCTGAAGGTTGAAATAAATACTAATATACTACAAAGATTCGGGACAAACCTAGAATTAAAAAAATTATGTAAAATGTATCAACAGAAAATAGTAAATGTAAATCATAAATTCTGTTTGTGAAATTGTGGCCTGATTTTGGAATTTGTAATTTAAAAAATGAAAACACTAATAATAACCTGGTTAATTTAGGTATTAAGTAGTTTAAACAATGGAAATAGGTAGTATAGGTGAATGTACTTACATTACCAAGTACTTTGTATGTTATTAAGGTAGTAAAAAGTACCATGGAACATCCCAAGTATAGCTGTTAATGTAATACATATTATGTATTTCGTATTAAATAACAACTTGTGGAAATTACAAATCCCTTTTCAACACCAGGTGGTATTCTTCTAATTTCAATCATGTCATTATCATCATTATCTAATTTAAAAATCATCTATTGTGGCAGGTTAACTGATTTTGATTTAGTGCAATTATTAATTTTTTTTTCATCGCACGATTTTGCATATGAGTAATTGCATTTAATATATGTAGAATGTTATATTATTATGTAGGTACTTACTAATAAATAAAATTTAATACAGAAACCAATTCGTTTCTTCAAGATTACTTGCCTTACAAGATTAATATTACCTAATACTAGTGTCAGCCACTCATAGTTACCCCACTAAAAATAGAATAACTGATAATTTACATATGACTGAAATAATACAAGTTACACATCTTCCACCGTACTCAGGATCGCACTAGCAGCTGTGTTTATTAGTTCCAAATTAACAGTGAACTTAATAAATAATAGATGTTGATGGTGGTGGAATGGTGCACAAGTGCTTGTCTGAGCCCTTAAAATGCAAAAATTACTTTTCATATTTTAAAGTATTACTGTTTATTAAATAATAATAATCGGGGAAATTTTTTATTAACTCTTAATTTTAATCTTATTTGGTTACTGTCTGTGTCTGGAAAAATACTATTGTAGGACTCTCAAAATTAGGTTACGCTTGTGGTTTAGTCTGCCACTAAATGTTGTATAAAAAATCTAATTAACACAATTAATCAAGAGAACTAGTTAATACCACCCACTTTTTTGTGATGTTTCAAAATTTTAAAAATAGAAAGAAACTGTCATGTAAATATATATATTTTTTATTTCAAATAAGTAATAAACATATACATATATATGGCTATACCAAAATTAATATTTAAGAACGTATTTATATAATTAATCACAACAGAACTTTATGTATAGTTATAAACCTTTATAACTGCAGTTTTCAATTTGTCACATGGTGTATAATAAAGCACTTGTGTGGCAGAAGCAAATATAGTCAATACAAATCCAATCAATTGTAGTTATTTATTAATTTTTTGCAGACTTTCTGCTAACTTTCTTAAAATACATATATAAATTTATAAAAATATGGAATCCCTGTGTTTTTAGAATATGTGAGCTGTATTTTAATATTCCAATGCTTAATATTATTAAAACGTATATAATCATCATTGGTAAAAGCTTCAAAATTAGCATCTCAAAAATATATATCACATTTAATAAGGTGATGGAGGAGATGCTGCAAACCAGTCAGCAACTGTTGAATTGCGCCACACATACTGCCCACGTAAACCATGAGGTTCCAATGCTAAGTATAAAGGTGCCTTAGCACCTTCTTCAATGGTCAATGGTCCCTTATGGCTGGTCATATCTGTATCCACATATCCTGGATGGACAGCGTTAACCGAAATTCCTCTCTTTTCCGGTTCATTATTAAATTCCCTTTGCTGAATAAACGTAAGTGCACTTACACCTACTTTTGAAACGACGTAAGCCGAATTTCCCCATCCTTGTTCCACATGTGTACCTTCTTTGGCATCTCTAAAATAATGTTACTGTAAAATGAAGCAAATGAGACTGATTTGTGGTTGTAAGTACTTACAATATAAATTGTTTCATTAATTCATTGAGCTTCTCCACAGTTAACGTTGAACTGCCTAGCTTTGAGCGTATTACAGGGGAAGGAATTTTCGAGAGGTGCCCTGCTGAACTTGACAGATTTACCACTCTTGCATTAGGCCGTAGAATTGGAAAAAGGGCTTTGCAAACAGTTAAAGTGCTAAAATAATTGACTTGTACCGTTACTTCTGCTTGCTCGTGGAACGGCTCGGTAGCATTTACCTAATACAAGTAATTAGACATTCAAATATTATATGTATAGAAATAGTTCAGCTTACTGGATAAGCAATAGCAGCATTGTTTATTAAGATATCAATTCCACCATCAGTTTTTTTTATGTAGTCTCTAAATTTATCGATACTTCTTTGGTCGTTTATGTCGAGTTGATGGAAAACGGCGGTAAATCCCAATTCCTTTAGTTGCTCTATGGCAGCCAGTCCTCTGCTTTCATCTCTAGCTGTTAAATATACTTTGCCCTTGTATTTCTCACACAGTCCTTTGACAATAGCAAAGCCAATCCCTTTGTTTCCTCCCGTCACCTGTCAAAGTAATAGTTGGCTTTCTTAAAATTACCACTATTTGATAAGAACTTACTACAGCAACTTTGGCCATTTTACAATGTTTATTACTCTTCACCTTTAATGCGATAAGGACACTGGAGCTGGTTTGCTACAAAAACACTTGTGTTAATCTAATCAAAATGATTTGCATATCTTAATACTTAAATAATATTGCGCAATTTGAAAGTGGGTTTATTCTAGCTACAGACCGTACATACCTATTAATTTATTGACGCGCTGTACCAGTTACAAGGCCATAAAGGTGTTTTTGAAGTTGTTATGGTAACCATTTTTAAAATGAACTACTAGTTTATACACGCATCGAAGTTCATTACATCGATTCCAAACACTTAATCGAATCAGGAAGCAGAAATTTAAATCAATTAAATTAAAATAAGCATGTAGTACAGTAGTTACGGAGTTAAATCTAAAACGAAAAAAACCGCGAACCAGTATAGGGAACTAGAAAAAGATATAATTAAAGAAAAAAACCAGTCGTGTGGTGAAAAGTTTGACAGTGATTGAAAAAAACAAAAGCATGACTTGATTGATTTATGATTGAGCGAAATCTGGGACGCGGTTTTCCAAGCATCTCTCAGCACTGCAACCGTTATTGGCTTATAGAGGGTTTAGATGTGCATGGATGTAGCGGCGCCAGTTATAAACTTAGTTCAACTTTCGCACCAGTAACGGTTTACACTTCTTTTTCATATCCCATTTATGCCTTACGGCGTTGGGTTCTCGATCCACCTGTATTTGTTTCTTTGCCTCGTCAATATCCTGACTTCCTGGATGGTTTTCCCTCGTTTCCTTGCCAGCTCCCCGATGTAATTCCCATGTAATTCGGAGTCTGCCTCTTCCTTTTTCTTTGACCTTCAGGCCTCATTTCAAATACTTTTCGGGAGTATGCGTCAGCTCTCATACGAATAAGGTGTCCATACCATTTGAGTTGTTTATTTTTATTTCTCTACTATTGGTTTTTGGTCTAGTTCTTCCCTTACCTTTTTTTTCTCACTCATTCATACTACCGTTCCCCCCCCCGGAACCGCTTTCGCATTGCTTCAGGGGGGTGCGGGCGTCCTTTGCATACTAAACATTCATGCAACATGCACCCTAAACTTAACTAAGCAAATGCGGTCGCCCCAGTCGGGATTCGATCGACCCAACGGAGCAACTGCATTTACTGTGACCTTGAGTGGTCAATGCGTTCTCGCACTAGACCACCGCGGTCCCAGTTCTTCCCTTACCTATACTTCTGTTTCTGACTCGGTCTCTTCTAGTCTTGCCTATCACTTTCCTTAGATACTTCATTTCAGATGCCGTTATTTTAGATCTAACTTTATCTACCAATGCCCATGATTCTGCCCCATACAGTAGTGTAGGTGTATGTATTGTTTTATATAGATGTATTTTTGCATTGACACTCAATTATTTTTTGCCTATTAGGGTGTTATTTATTTGATAATAAATTTTATTTGTCTTGTTTATCCTGTGTCTGACTTCTTCTGCTATTTTTCTTCTTCTTTTATGTTCCTAGATATTCCATTTGATACACATACTCCAGTTTGTTTTCTATTTGAATGTCCATTCTTGCTATTTGTTCTTCTCTGGTGATATGCATTATTTTGCTTTTATTGATATTGATCTCCATCCCCTTTTTTCTAGGTTTCTTTTCCAAATGTTTATATTATTCTGAAGCTGACGCGTGTTGTCGGCTATGAGTAGTATGTCGTCTGCATATATCAGGTCCTGGCATTAATTACGTTAAATTGTGATATACTAGTCTTGTTCTTTTAGTTTCGTTTTTGCATTTTTTGGCTACGCTGTTCATGTATACTATGAAAAGTAGCGGTCTAAGACGGTTGCTCTGTTTCACTCCCTTATCCACCTGGAACTTTTCTGACTTACGTCCATTGAGCCTTACTACTCTCACTACACTTTTGTTAATGCTTTTAATTATTCGTATTAATTTTGGCCTGATTTGTAATTCCTCTAGTGCTTTCCATATATGTTTTCGTGGTACCTGGTCGAAGGCAGCTTTAAGATTTAGGAAGGCCAAGAAGCTTTCTCCGTGTATGTCCATTTTCCTTTCTATTATATTTCGGATCGTAAAACTGTGGCCCTGGGTTTGTCTGCCAGGACGTAAAGCCGCTTATTTATCTTCCACTTTGTCCTTAATTTCGTTTCTTAATCTTAAAGGTTTACACACATATCTTAATTTTGTATTGCCAGTTTCATTTTTAAAGTAAACACTGTAGGTGGGTGTCCGTGTGTCGCTAAGAAAACATGTCAAGTGAACTTGTTCGTAGTGCCTGCCGCATAGTTACCAGATTGTCGGTTGAAAACATGGTTAATGATTTGGAAAAGAGTAAAACGAAAAGGCCGATTATGGGCGAAAGGATAAAATTAGGTGCAATTATTTTTATATCTATACCAGTTTTGCGGGACAGGGATTGGTGATGAAGGGGACACCCTTCGCAGTATTTTCTAGAAACCGCTAGATCGAAGGAAAAATGAAGAAAGGGAGAAAAGAATGGAGTGCAAAGGGAAAACGGAGAAAAAGAATAGAGAGGGCAAGGGAGGACTTAGGGAAGAAAAGGGGGAAACGGGGAAAGAAGAAGGAAAACAGGAAATAGGGAAAGGAAAGAAAAAAGGGGAAAAAGTATGAAGAATTAAAGAAAATAAGTGGTTGAAGCAGGTTCAAACGAATGTTGGCATGCGAGCAAATGAGAGTCAGGAAGGGGGAGAAGGACAGAGCGAAAGGAAAAAAGGGGGAGAAAAAGGGGGAGAAAAAGGGGGAGAAAAAGGGGGAGAAAAAGGGGGTAAGAGCATACAAGATATGAGAACAGAAAAGGAAAGGGTTTCAAGAAAGTAAAGGAGGACAGTAGAAAAGTCGGATGAAGGAAGGAAGGGTCCGCAACTGTATTATATATCAGCGAGTGCTAGTTGATACAAAGGGTGCAAATACCTTTTTGGTTATTGGAGGAGAGTAGGTGACTTTAAGGTGTGGGAGGCCTTACAGCACAGCTATCCGGCGGATAAGAGTCCTCCCCTTCTGGAAAGCTGCGCTACTCCTCGCACTTCGTAAACAACCGTGTTAACCGATAAAACGCGCGAAGTGGGAAAATCGTATGTTTGCAATATTGACTTTAAAAATTCACTACAGGCCAATTAATCAAGATATCGTCTTTGAGATTGTTTTATTTAAATTGAAATACATCCACCTATCTTTCGCATAAATATAATTAGACGGAACGTCGGTGATGTTATACCATTGAAAATTCCAATTTTGTGTTTTGGACAGGGGTGTTCTTGAATGGATGGCCAGATTCGGTCGATTCCACAATTTATCTCATACTTACTTTAATGGGACCCCAGTGCACAAGCGAATCTACAAACGTTTTTCGAGGTTATGTCCATCCGAAAGGTTTCGGGTCGGGGTCGCACCTATACGCCGTTACGTCCGGTGCTTTGGCACTTCGAACGGCGCCCGACGCGTTCTCCTAACCCACCTATGAACCGAGTTATCGCCAGGCTGGGTTTTCTCTGTTATTGTAAACTTGTAAGGTAATAATTGTTGTTATTCTTTTGTAAAATTAAACACAGTTCAACAGTTTTGGTATGTATTTCTTGTACTATATACATTGCCTCTCTAGTACCTCCTACGGTAACTTAAGCTAGTATAATAAATAGTAAGAATATAACACACCAGAAGAAGAAAAAAGTTTGTAGACCGCTGGGGGCCATCCGGAGACCCTGACGGCTAAAAACGAAAACTCGCTGGAAAGCTGTCGTCAAACTTTACCGTTCCCCATATCAGTTTTCCATGTCAAAGAAATTCAAAACGTATCCTCTTTTCCGGTTCTCTATAATGTTCCGAATTTTAAGTCGACCCTGTTTTTTTTTGAAAGTAGATAAATTTTTTACGATTTTACATTTCTTTTCTGACCTCTACGCGATATCGTAACCTTCCGAACTCGAGCAAGTGGTTAAAATTCCAGAGAGGTGGGTCATTTTTTGGCCCCTTTCTGGAAGTCGAGCTGCATTCGACGGCTGACCTTCCGACGCATCTACGGCTGAAGAGGAGGACAATTCCTAAACAGCCATTGAATTGTAATTTATATAGGTAGCCTTAATTTTAGGGTGACATGTACCGTGAGTTCAAAAAGTAATTACATAAGGGTTGGCCATGGAAAATAAAAGTAATGTCAACAGCAAGCTTTAAAATTCATTAACTGTTAGCACTGTTGTTGTTGTCATAAGTTTATATTAAAAATTCAATTAAGTTACAATTATAATGGTTTTTACAATAGAACACAATACATTTATGATTGAATCATATTTTCGAAATGGTGTTCGAGAGAACGGCGAATGGATTTACAGCGCGGTGTCATGTTTAGAAGAATTTCGGTAACAATTTCCAGATATTGCTGTCCTCGAAGGATATTTTTACAGCGCACTTAGAAGATGTGTTGATGTATTCCGAGATACAGGGAGCATTACTCATAGAGATAGAGCTGGAAGGCCAAGAGTTCGTACTCAAAATACAGTTGATGATGTTCGTCAACGTTTGAACGAGCAACCCACTACAACACTACGTACACTTTCGCAAGAGACTGTTTTATCATTAGGAAGTTGCCATACTATTGCCAAAAAAGATTTAATGCTGTTCCCAAACAAAATTCTTGCTTTACATGAGTTGCTGCCAGCAGATCACAATAGGAGAATTTAGTATTAACAAAATTTAATGAACAACTACGAATTACTAAATTTAACGTTTTTTTCGGACGAGGCCTGGTTCACCCTTTCGGGGTATATAAACTCACAAAATATGAGGTTATGGAGTGCTGCAAATCCGCATACTTTTCGCGAATCTCCCCTTCACCCGTTACAAGTTGGTGTTTGGATTGCTGTGTCTCGAAGACGTATTATCGGACCCATATTTTTCCACGAAACTGTTACTGCTCAGAGATACTGGAATATTGTACGTGAATTTATTAATCAGTTTCATGAGGATGAGCTCCAGCAAGGCTACTTCCAACAGGATGGTGCGACGGCCCACACTGCTCAAGAGACCCTCAAGTACCTTCGTGAATTTTTTGAACGATCGAATAATCAGTTTACGTTCAAATCCAGAATTTTCACCTAGATCACCAGGCTTGATTATTTTAGATTACTTTATATTCCGTTATGTGAAAAATAATGTATGCAAGACCCCTATTAACAATATCGAGGAACTGCAAAACAGAATTACGGAACAGTGTGCCAATATAACTCCTCAAATTCTTATAAATGCTTTTAATAGTATGAAAAGACAAGTAAATTTGTGCCTGCAGGAAAACGGTGGTCATTTTGAACAGCTTCTTTAGTTTTTTATGTTTATTTTTCTGTACAGGGTGGGCAAATTTCGATGTTTGTATAGGGTAACTCGGTAATTATAGGAGATACAAAAAAATGGAAGGCA
>JABXWE010016672.1:0-10798 GCA_014611495.1 Limonius californicus | reverse complement strand
GTGCAGTCAGATGAATTTTAAATTTTGTGCCCTTATGCACAGGACGATTTTTTGACGACTTGCGGATTTCGAATCTATAAGGCATAAGCAACAAATTGGACTACTTCAACAATTTTCACTCTGAAGTGCCCACTAACTTTTTATTTAAGGGTCTTCTCGCAGCGCGAGCACTCTACTATATGTCCAAATGGGTTGTAAGATAGTTTTGTAAGGTAGCAGTTTGTTTTCGGTTGACAAATGATTTTTAAACCCGAGAAAAATCTAAGAAACGTCTACTACTCTTTTCTTTAAAAGTGCCAGTATTCAAAAGCTGTTGCGCTGAAAAGTCGCAACGTTCAAACACCACGAGGTTTAAAAAACAGTTGCGTTTAAAAATGGCGACGTTTAATCGTCTGTGTATTTAAAGGACCAGCGTTTAAACGTCACTTGTATTCACTACAGCCATTTAAACGTTGTTGCGTTAAAAAGGTGCGAAATTGAAATGTCTCTGTATTAAAAAGTGCCAGTATTCTAAAGCCATTGGCCTGAAAAGCGGCAGCATGCAAACGTCGCGTGGTTTAAACAAAAAGAGCTACGTTTAAAAATGACATCGCTCATTCGTATATGTATTTAAAAATACCAACAGTCAAATGCCGCTGTGTTAAAAAATTGTAACGCGCTAACGTTCTTGTATTCAATTATAGTCGTTCAAACGATGTTGCGTTGAAAAAAAGCGAAGTTGAAACGTCCCTTTATTCAAAACTGCCAGTATTCAAAACCAGTATTCAGCGGGACGAAAAGTCGCAACATTCAAACGTCGCAGGGTTAAAAAAACAGTTGCGTTTGAAAATGGCAGCGTTCAATTGTCTCTGTATTCAATAGTACCAGCGGTCCAATACCTTTGCGTCGAAAATTCTTAGCATTCAGACTTCTTTGTATTCAAAAGTACTCCTTCAATCGTTGCTGCATAAATAAGTCGGCGGGGTTAAACGTCTCAGTATTCGCAGACATCCGTGTTCACATGCCACTGCGTTAAAAAGCACAGCGTTTGAACGTCCTTATATACATTTGGTATGGTTATGTACACAGCGCTTTGTATTTATTTGTATGTATTACTAAGAGTTTCATCGAAGTATGGCAAAAATTAATTATCAAGAAATAACTAATGCTTATAAATAGTAATTATAATATCTTCTAAAAAGAGATAATAATAGCTGCTTTTTAACAGATACTTCCTTAAGTAAATAATAATAATAATAGCATTATATATTTTAATTTAGAATTTATTTCTCCCTTATTTATTATTTAAAAGGTTAATGTATGAAACGGATAAATGCACATAAACACAAAACTGTTATTAACTCAGTTTGTGTAACAGATAACTTAAGATAAATACAGAACTACTAGAAAATATGTTGCAGATATATCCACATGATTTCTATGCACTCAACAAAACCGATATATCCGAAAGATACACTTTGTTCCAGTTCACATTTTCTTGGGCATTCGCAATTGCTAAATTACATAGTTCCTTTTGGTTTTCGTTCTCTTGAGCTAGTTCCTGCAGCTGATAAAAAGAGACTTGGGTAATTAGTATCGTACATCTGGTGATTCAACGTACCTTTGTCAGTTGTTCATTTGTTGTAAGTTTACTGCCAATTCCATTTAGGATTGTTGCCACACGACTATTCAGTCTAAAAGTTACACATTATCAACTAAACTTAAGAAAAATTATGAAGTCTTACTTTCCGTATAACTCTAAGAAGTGTGTTGAAATATACTCAAAAGCTAATGTTACTCCAACGCTCCCCGAATTGTACACTACTGCAAATGCATCTTCTGGTCTAATAATACTACCATCTGTTGTGGAGTTACGTAAAAAGCTAATAAAACACTTGTACTTAATTCGTATAGTATTCCGTTTATCAAAATCTTACAATTCCAAAATGTCAGTATTTTCGCTACATCCCAAAGCATTCAGAATCCGTGTGCGTAATGCGTTATCTTCACTATCAACCACCTCGGTGTATTTACTGTACAGAAAGTCCCAATCTTCTCTATCACCCGTTCGCATTGCACCACAATATACAGGCGCTTGCAGATTAAGAGGTACATGTAAGGATGCGTTATTTTTCCAATTCCTAAATTGTGTTAAAGCTGTAGATCTACATTCAGAATCACCTGTATTGCATAACCAGTTATAAACACTAATGCGATTCAGCTTATCTAAATGCGAATCATTTTCTTTTTCTTCATATCCTAAGTATTTATGTACATTGTCCAATACGGTTGATACATATATCTGAAATTATAAACTGTAGTGTTTCTTGTAGCGATAAAACAATGAATTTGTAGCATGTATAAGCTACAAACTATTTGTATATTCCTATTATATTAACTTTTTTAGTTATGTGTTATTTGCGAATATCCCCACAACACTTTAAACTTTTATCTTACTTTGAAATAACTATGTGCAGCTGATCCAGGCAGCATATTATTCAAGAAAGTTATAGCATTGAAATACGAGTAGAAAGGTATATAGTCTGTTTCATTACTTAAGTACAAGCTTAACTCGAATGGTATATTGTAACTTAAACGACCTGATCTGGCTAGGTTGAATGAATCGTCAATCAACTGAGCTCTATTAAGAACATGCACTTTTGAAAAATCTGCCACTAACGCATCAGTAATAAGTTTCCAGTTTCTTTCGTCGTAATTTACTCGGTAGTAACCTTAACATACAACAATTAATGCGCCATGCAATTAAAGTACGAATCATAATATTATTTACCGGTTTCCTGTTTATTAATTATAAGCCAGTCCTCACTAAGTAATCCACCGATAGTTATATTATCTTCTTTCTTTGTCAACCACGCTTCTGCATTCGTACTTTCAAAACCTGGATTTGTTTTTGTAGCAGAGTTAATGGGTATAATCCAGACTGGTTCTCCTTCGCTCGTTTGATTATTAAGCAAAAATCGGCTCTGAAATATATCACACTTATTGCCTGAACATCTTGGCGGTCTACCGTACAGAAGAAATATTGATAAATCAACATATTTGCACTTACTTGATTGAAGAAGACCTTTTCTTGTTCTGTTACATCATAATTTCTGATTACATCTACCACAGGATATCCTTTTTGACCATCCCATGTTGCCATAATTTGGGCCACTGGTTGAGGTAAAGATAATACTGTATTTTCAGTAACTGCTTTCTGCAACTGCTCATAAAGATCTGCAGGTGTTGCGGAATCCTTGCTCCTAATGTTATTAATTTCAAATTTATAACAACAAAATAGTTTTGCTTTTAAGCAAGACTATATATAATATAAGCCTTATTGTTGATTACAATTACGATATCGTAACGTTTTATAGAATTTACCAAAATTGAATGCTAATTGTAAAAAGCCAAGAACGGCTATGAGTAGTTAACCTTAGATTTCATTAGAAGAGAAATTGTATTTTTAATATTTAACTTCCATTATTTTACCGAATGAACTAAGAACTGCTAATAATTATGTAAAGACTTCTGAGAATTTGCGGTTTTAAAATCATTCTTTAATTTGTTTCTCCTTAAGTTGCTTACATTTTGGTAAGATAGTAGTTCAGACCCTTTTTGAACACGCTGGTTGTCAAAAACGCTTCCATCATTCGGATGACCGAGCCAGCTAAAATTAGGTAAGTGCTAATTTACACTATAACGATTGCAATTTTCGTAGACTTACATTTATCATAAGCAACTCGATCATACAAGGCAGATATTTCGGTCGGTGATCCAGCTGCATGATTCATTGATCTCGTAGTGTTCAAACCGTCTGGTCCAAACGCATACTGCGTATTCTTCACAACAAATTGATCCATTATGCGCATTGCTGGTGCTACCTATTGTAAGAAATTAAAGAATGTAAATTAGTCTTCTGGATACTTTTTAAGTTTTCTTGTTTTACCAGAGAAGCAGCAAAATGTTCGAAGTAAGTAGCAAATCCTTCACTTAACCAGAGGAATTCCCACCATTTAGGAGTAACCAAATTACCAAACCACTGATGACCATATTCATGGGCAATTATAGTAGTGATGGATTGATGCATACTGGAGGTTGTTGACTTGTCTGACATAAGCAAAAATGTTTCCCTAAAAACTGAATTGAAGTATGACTAGATTAAATGACATTATAATTACCTGTAAATAACTAGTCCCCAGTTCTCCATACCAGCTGGAGAAAAATATTTGTCAGGAATAGCAGCCTGGTCTATTTTTGGTAAGGTGTAATCTACACCAACGAAGTCGGCTATAACGCTTAATATTTTAATTCCGGTATCCAAGGCGTACTGTTCTGATTTCTCCTCAATAGCTTGTGGTCTAGCAAGTACTCTATGCGTACCTTTTGTGGACAGTTTCATCTGGGACACAATAAAGGCAACCAGGTACGTAGACATTTCTACCGTCTCGTCTCCTCAAATTCGTCTTCAATTGCATTACTATTTGGTACAGGCCTAAATAGAGATAATAAAGTTTATTAAATGCTTAACTACCGCGCCGTATAAATATTTGAACAGTTTAAATTGTTATTTCAAAATAAATTATTAGAGTACAACCTACTTACACGCTTTTTACTAGAGGGTTATTAGCAACTGATATGAAAGTACTGTTCGGTTTAGTCAAAAATATTTTAAATTTTGCCTTTAACGCAGGTTCATCGAAGCAAGGAAACGCTCGCCTGGCTGCTGTTGGTTCGAAATGAGTAGTAGCAAATTTTCTAAAAAGTGAAAATTAATAACACAACGAACCTGCTACTAATATGAAACATACTTTGGATCGCCGTTTTCATCTTTGAATTCCGCCAAGTAAAATCCTTGGTTCTCATTATTTAAGGTTCCAAGAAACATTGAAATTTCTAGGGTATACTCCTTATTTGCAGCTAAATCTTTTTTTAAATAAATAATATAAAATTCTTGACTTTCTTCAACACCATTTTCGGTATTTTGAACTTCTATTTCGCTGGAAGTATCGTCTATAAGCTTTATACTTTGTTCAAATATATTTAATTTCCTGTTATGTAAAGTGATATTATTTGAGGATTCGGACACTTTAAACTGAATTTTTACTGATCCACTAAATTTGGCATTATCGATATCAGGAGTAAGCCTTAATTCGTAGCGTATAGGTTTGATATGTCTAGGTAACCGATAATCAATGTCATTCTCTCTAGGTTGGGCGGTTTCTAGTCTGGATAGTGGACCACCAAACGATGAATTGATAAAAAGTATCGATACGGCTAGTTGGACCAGCATCTTCATCCTAAAACGTGTATGTAAAATAAAATATTACCCTTATGTATGAATACCATCTACCACTAAGTTGGGTAAATATGAATATAACATACATTTATCAGCTGAGTTGGGAAAATAACCACATTTACCTCTAGAGATATTAGTAAATTCAAGGGCCAAGGGCATGTCAAGCGCAATATGATGTTTTCTTACAACGTGTATGAACATAAACGTCAAGCAACAGAAGACGTTAAAAAAGAACTGAAAGGAAAAATCTAAAAGTAAACTATAAGCATATACCAATTAGCGCAAAAGAAATATTGAATGACATTAAGTGCATGAAATATAACAAAGTACCAGGACGTGACGGAATTCTACCGAAACTTTAAAGTTGTTTGCGAAACATTAGCAGAAACATTATAAATACTAAAGAAATGTTTAACTCAAGGAACTTTCCAGAAAAAAGCAACCGCTCGTTATTGGTACTACTGTACTAAAATGGTGATAAAGGTAACCACAGAACTACAGGCCGATAATGCTGCAGCCACAAGTTTACAAAGTTTTGGCAAAGATAACAACGAGTAAATTAGATAATAAGCTGGAATTTTATGAATCTGTTGAACAGGTAGGATTCAAAATAAACCTCACCGCTAGCAAACGTATAATAATTATAAGGGCGTTTATACAAAATTGAGCAGAATACATATATATAATCTTTACTGTACCTAGCTTTTATGGATTACGTAGAAACGTTTGGAGAACACCGAATTATGGAGTATCGAAAAAACTTTACAGAACAGAAGAATATACCATAGGTGCACACAATTTTTAGATCAATATACGAACAAACGAGGATGGTTGACCATTACATACAAATATACAAGAAATTCTAGTTAAACATGGAGTAAGATAAGCAGACTCCATAAGGCCCATATTATATGCAATAGCGCCAGAACATGTGTTTAAAAATCTTGAGCGAAAAAACATAAGCTCTTAATATCGATTAATTATGAATAGTTACAACAT
Organism: Limonius californicus; assembly: GCA_014611495.1. Classification (NCBI taxonomy): domain Eukaryota; kingdom Metazoa; phylum Arthropoda; class Insecta; order Coleoptera; family Elateridae; genus Limonius; species Limonius californicus. Next base: position 4,521 of record JABXWE010016672.1, on the reverse strand, counting down.
ACGGTATAAGATTAAAAATCTAAACAAGATAAAGCCAATTTCAACCTTAACAAACACAAATAAGTTGCAGTTACCAAACAACAATATTTTAATCGATAACAATAACTTAAAGAATCAATATCTTATACCGCACTGATATGGATCGTGATAAAAACTACAATGGAGAAATTATCAGTACCAATACCAGATGTAAATCGTGACAAAACCAATCCCTTGTGAAATATTGGCAGTTGATTAGAAAGCAGAATATCATTAAACGAAACGTAAAAAGTTAAAACACAGTTACACTAAAAAGCAATTTACTACTTGTAAACAGAAATGTTTATCTATCAAACAAGTTCCTGATATTAAGAAGTCTGTTTGAAATCTTATTGGAAAAGAATCGCTTACTGGAGGTAACTACCTCCAGTAAGCTTAACTTAAGTACCAATACCAGGTGTAAATCGTGACAAAACCAATCCAGTGTGAGATATTGGCAATTGATTAAAAAACAGAATATCATGAAATGAAACGAAAAAGTTAAAAGCACAGTTATACGAAAAACCAATTTCCTACTTGCAATCAGAAATGTTTATCTATCAAACAAGTTCCTGATATTAAGAAGTCTGTTTGAAATCTTATTGGAAAAGAATCGCTTACTGGAGGTAACTACCTCCAGTAAGCTTAACTTAAGTACCAATACCAGGTGTAAATCGTGACAAAACCAATCCAGTGTGAGATATTGGCAATTGATTAAAAAACAGAATATCATGAAATGAAACGAAAAAGTTAAAAGCACAGTTATACGAAAAACCAATTTCCTAATTGCAATCAGAAATGTTTATCTATCACACAAGTTCCTGATATTAAGAAGTCTGTTTGAAATCTTATTGCAAAAGAATCCCTTACTGGAGGTAGTTAAAAAAGTAATTGTAAACGAAAACGCGAAAAAAGAAAGCGACATTGCAGAGTGATTGACACACTTTAATGTCGAGGTAGTACCCCTGGCCCTAATAAAAATAAAAAGTTAATATAAATAATTGCTTATTTTATAATAATAGCTTCTATTTATTTTGAATTGATAATACTTCTTTTATGTTTGTCCTAAGATTTAGATACTGTAGGTGATCAATTATGTTATCTGTATTATTAAAAATTCAACTGAATAATATTGTAGTTTTTTAATATATTTTTAAGATCCATTTAAAAGTGCACTGAAATTTGATTATTCTTATATGTGCAAGTTTGTCGATATTGTAATTTTACCGTAACATATACACGTATTAATTTTGTTTTTTTTTGTTACTAACCAGTGAAAAATAGCAATACTTAACTCAATGTTTTAAGTAACTAAACGTACAAAGGTTAAATAGCACCTTACTTCATGTTAATGCTACTTGAGTGACTCTATTTCGCTATATAACTTTTATTCTGCTTACATAAAATCTGTAAATATAATATTTACAGTTAGATCTGAATTGCTAAATTTTTAAAAAATTTTCGTTAATCATGTAATACTAAAAAGGTTTATGAATATATTTGCCCTTAGTTCTACTGCCGATTTAATAAAATAAGGACATATGTGCACTTACCTGTGTATTGATCGCACACTGAATCAGATCAGTAGTAATTCCTTTTGCTTTTTATCAGAAGAATTGATGTACCTACTCAGATAGAAGGTAGATAATGTAATTTCAGAAAAATATGTCATATATTTATTCTATGTATTTTTTAGTATCAGGCTGCTGTCGCGTTGTCGAGAACTTTATACTAATTATACAGGGTGTCATTGAACAATACTGACACACATTACAATAGTAAAGAAACATAAACTTGAAAATATTTTATTAGACAGTTGAGCAGAGAGACAGCAGAGTTCACGTATAGACTGATTATTATCTTCTAAATCTGTAAAGAATCATACAATTAAACTGTTTTCCTATTTATATTCTAAAAATTATAATAATCACAATTTCAACGGTTTTGATTACAGCTCTCTATTGGTTCCTTAGTAGAACATGTAGACCTATTATAAAGTAAGCAAATATTGTCTATTGTCTAGTTTTTCCCTAAAAATTTAGTTATTTCAAATTCGCTTAAATTAAATGACATTCGACAAGATTGCCATTTATATACATTTATACATGCAAAACCAAAATAAAAATACAAAAATTGTAAAGATCTAAAAGGTACCAACACAAATATTAAGAGGGTTTTAATTCGGTTCAGAATGATTTTGGTTTTTGTTTTTGGTTTACATCTATATCGGAACTATTAGAATAACTTAAATCCACGTACCTCAGTTACAATTCAAACATGAACGTGTGAAAATTAAAACTAGAAATATCCTGTTCTTTGATTTTTGATAGTTTAGATAAGCGAATTATCTCATTATTAATAATACTCCAAAAGTTTAATTATGTGATAAGTTTAATGGGCTTTTACGTTATCCATATAAACGAAAGGTCATCTTCTGCAAGACGTTACAGAATTATATCAATCAATCAGGTATATTCTTTAATTGTATGATTAGGACAGGAAGCCCTAATTGATACATGAGTATTAATATTAGGATACACTGTAATTTCAAAGATAAAATGTATTGTTTCATTAGTCTATGCAAAAGTGAGACAAGTACAATTAGACAAAGATATTTGTATAATAAAGCATTATATAAATATCTATACAACACCATTAATGGAGTCGAAGATCTAAAGAAGTATCTCTGAAGTTAGTTGACTCCAAAATTCAAACAAGTGTAAATATAAACAAAATTCGTCGTTTTGTTTTAAATGTGCTACGAGTTTTATGTTTCCACGATTAAATGTGGCAAAAGTGAAAAACTTTGGAAATTAACCAAGCTATCCTTTGGAACGGTTAGATCTGTTATTTTTTTTATTTACAAAGAAAACAAAGACAACGTGTTTGTTTCTCTTATATTACATCTCTATTATATCTCTATAATGGCAACACATTTAATATCAAAATTTAGTAGAACTGTTGTTAACATTGTTGCCGAAAAAGTATAGAGGTACGTTTTCGGACCCTGGTTTACATATGTACATGTTTTTTTTGAGGCGCCGAATTTCTCCTGAATATTTCTTAGTATTAATCACTTATTAGCAGGCAAGAACGGTCAGCGAGTTATGTAGGCTAAAGATGCTTATTTTACAGTTCTCACGACATTATGGTAAAGCACTTATCTTATAGCTCCCATGATATTGTATTACATTGTAGATAACACAACATTATATAATGTGTGTATTAGAGCCATTCCACTAGTTGTTAATTATTGTCATTCATGCTTATTGCTGCTTGTAGTAACTTAATGTACTCCAACATTTAAATGTAATTGTTGTAAAATAAAACATTTTTTTTTGTAAACTAAGTCCACGGCTTATTTTACTGGCGCAGTCTTACGGATACTTAAAAAAAAGGGCATTACAACATTTTTGCTCCTTTTTTTTGTGTATTAACACTTAATTAAGTAGTACCAGCAACCGTTCCTGAAGCCTTCAAACGTCCGGTAACCATCACAAGCTGAAGCCTGAGGACTCGCATCGCCACAGGTGAAGCAACGCTGGTTCCAGACAACCCAGTCTATTGGAGACAATTTGGTCTATCGCAGACCATCTGATCATCGAGATCACCCCAGAGATCAATCAACCGAAGGTTCGATTCTCTACACTTCTGATCCGACCAGTTAAGGATGAAGTAAAATTTTCTTTTAATTATTAAAGTGAAAAGTGTTTTTTTAAACCAATTTATAATAAAATTTAAAATATACTAACGTAATTTTAAGTATATTTTAAGCTCAAGTAGATACTGGTAAGCAAGACCTAAAGCGAAACCATTAGGTTTTATAAAAAGCTTTACTACTCAGTATCTATGTGTAGGAACCCTGTTAGGATTGTTTACTAATAATATATTAATTAATACCTTGCTAAACGATAATAAAAATATTTGTGAAAGAACTCAAAGAAAACTAACTATTGATGAGTAATCGAGAAAACATACTCAGACCACCAATACTTTTATTAAACGACAGAATTATACCCGAAAATCAACCCCTGGAATTTAATATTCAACCAGAAATGGCAAATATATTCCCACCTGGATTTCATATGTCCATGATTACCGAAATACCAACGTACGATGGTAATCCCAGCACTCTATCAGAATTTATTAGATCAGCAGAAGTAATTTTAGACCAATTTTTGGTTCCAACACAACCCGATGCCTATGTTAATAAATTATTACTTTCGTCTGTGCGTAATAAATTAAGAGGCAATGCACTCGAAGTAATAACGGGTTATAACTTTAATACCTGGGCAGAATTAAAAGCAACCCTTGTTACCAATTTTGGCGACCAACGGTCAGAACTAAATTTAACTATTGATTTAGCTAAAACTAAACAAAATTCAAGAGAAGGTCCTATCGAATTTTATAATAGAATGCGAACCCTTTTGGCAACGTTCAATTCTAAAATATCACTTGGAACTGAACACAACGATATTAAAGCTTACAAATTATTAAACGCAA